>JAJGRW010000594.1:0-141676 GCA_025461045.1 Carex parvula
TAAAACGAACCATTTGAACACCTACCCAGGTGTCAACTGACAACAAAATAGGCACATAAGCTCACAACATATTTGCTAAATTATATTTATTGTGACCTTGTTATGCACTACGGTAACAATAAATGCATATTAATGAAAACAATACTACTTACATAAACTGCTTTCGCATTCGAGTTGGCAAAATGCAAGGAGTTGATATCATAATCTGGGACCTGTGTTGTAGGCTCCTCGGTACTTGGATCTGGAAGCCCATTACCATCAGTGTTTTCATTAGGTTCCGACCCGGCCATCATGGTAGACTGTATTTGGATGACCACCGGTGATTTCCCATCTTCTCGACGACTATGAGTATGGAGGTAAAGTTCCCCCATCGATGGCTCTTTTCCATTTTTTAATGTTGTCTCCACATGAAAAGGAATAAAACAAATATTCATAAAGGTCAGATGAATCCATAACTTACAAGTATTGTTAATTTGGGAACATTATATTTGATGACACTGACCAGTTTGCCAAAATGCTGGTGTGAGCTGGCTGATCCACAGTGATGGGCAACCAAAAGTCCCGACTGGGTGCGGTTTACCAGGTTTTTTTTACTCAAATCTTGCCAGTCCTCTGTGAAAAAAATATCGCACAAACCGTGCCAGTTGGGGTTGTCAAGGCACCAATGGGGAATGTGGTTTTTCCATGCTTCTATGTCTCTGCCAAATTTTTTCCTGCAGATGTCCCTGGCCTCGTATAGCTCCTGGCTATACCTTTTTGCTGCTATCGCCTCCATAACATTTCTGCAATGGTCGGGATCTTCCCCTTCACGGTATCTGAATTTTTTCTTTAAAACAAAAAAAAGTTAGTCTATTAAAAGTAAAGTCTATTACTGATAAATGTAAGTCTATCTACTGTGGATAGCTATCTGTAACCAGACGTGAACTGTAGTGTGCTATTGGTTTGCTAGTTCATGTAATTTGCTTCTTGTTTTTTTTTATGAGAGGTGAACTGATAATCCCAGTTAGGGTTGTCCATGTAATTATGTTTGGCTCAGATCCCCTGCCAAGATTTGCCCCTAAAAAAAATTGAATATAAATCAATATATGGTACCAAAAACAAGAACTCAATATTTTTCTTCGTGGCGTCATCAAATGAGAAGAAGCTTCTCAACGGTCCAGGCATGAGATTTAGGGCTAGCCTAGTGATAGAAATACGGAAATATCAGCCATTGACTTACAAGTTTAAACAGTGTAACCCTAAGGTGTACAAATATTAAACATGATCTCTTTAGGTCACACTTAGTTGCTAGCTGTACATTCAACCCGTTTGTTAGCAACTACAAGTTGAACCTGATTTGTGACCATAACACTACAAGTTGAACCAGACATCGGCCTTGATAGCACTCAAATTTTTGTTTCACATCAGATTATGATTTCGTCATTTCTTCGAGCACCTTGAGTGCATCAGAATATGTTGTTTTTAACTTACCAGAGACTACTGTTTTTGTACCAATTTCTTGACACAACAGAATAAATAAAAAAGCAACTGATTGAAGCATAAAATCCCTAAAAACAATATATCGATTTCTGGTTGTGTAATTTCAAGTACTCAAGTTAGAAGGGGTACCTAGTGATTGCTGCTGTTATTTCCTTTGGTTTGCAATCGCCCAACTGGTGATTGCACGTGAACTCACAATCCCCAACTGGCCAGATTACCGGTCTGTCCTCCACTACATCTGTTGACTTTCTGATCTTTCCGGCGCCTCTACCCTTTTTATTTGGCGGTTCTGGTTGTGTAATTTCTCTTTCAGGGTCAGCATTTGAACCCTCGCCAACCTCAAGAATTGGCTGTGAAGTACACTTTCTCTTGGAGTGCTTTTTACGTGTTGCTCTTGTAAGACCAGACTTCCTTGGAGCCATTGCTGTTGTTCTAAAAAAAAATATGTGTTACGTATGGTATGGAACCAGATATCAAAGCAACACGTAATACAGGGACACCGTTACACAATACCAGAACTTATTGAACAATCCCAATACAAATTAGATATCATGAAATATAGAACTCTAGAATCAAATCTGAGTGCATCTCTAATATGGATATCTATAAATTATCTCTGCACCCATAACTCAAGAGACAACCAAAAGTTTAACGCATTGAACAGATTAAAAGACAAAAAAAACATCAAAATCTACTGCAGCAAGTTAATTTGATAAAAATATGGGCTGGTATTATTTATATAAGTCGATGGATTTACAGTTCATTTATTTTATTTGATTACATAAACAATGAGCATCTAAACTAAAAAAGATATATTAGTAAACTTTTAATCAGTTGGCATGGTTGTTAAAAAGCGGAAAGTGGAAATTCTAGTAGTGATAACAGTTATTACAAAAGCAATAATTACTATAGTAATCATTGGAAATATAAGATACAAGAACCAAAATACTAGAGCATCACCCTTAGATGTCAGAGGGACAAATTAAGATACCTAAACAAAGGGGAGCGCTATCTTAAGATCACAATTTCTAATATTCAGGGGCAAAGAGAAAAAAATTCTTTTTAATGTCTGTTTTACCCCTCAATAAACACTGTCTTGTTTTGTCTCTAATTAAATCCTTGCTATTAATTGAAAAAGTTAACATATTTGGTAATAACTCTTATGGCATTCTAATAGAAACTTTTAGTGTATTTAACAGGTGATATTTAGAAACAAACAAAAGAAATGAATAAAAGTGGAAATAGTAATTGGTTGGAAAAAAAGAATATGAATTAATGCTTATATGGTGTGGACTAATTAATTTGTTTATTTTTCCGATATCAACTATTATTATATCCAATGCACAATGTGACAAGTTAGGAGCTGAACTATCTATGCCCCAAACCGGTATGTAAAAAATTACAAAGATAATAATCAAATGACCTATTATTTTTTGGCAGAACAAGTCACATGCATTGAAAGGCTTGATAGTACTAGCTAAAATCTCAATCTCAAAACAGAATATCCACATATGAAAAATATCTAGTAGATATGATACGATCAAGACAAGTATAGATTTCTGCTGGTACGTATTTAACACATGATACGATCAAGACAAGTATACGATCTAGTATATATGATATGCCCCTACAAGTATATAATATGCCCCTCTCAAAATACGTACCGAAATCAATCACAACACGTATCCAGCACCCAAGGGGAGACAGAACAGGAAATCGGCACCAAGGCACACCCCGCAAACCCCCAATGTTCATCCCCCAATCGGGTTTGGAAAATCAACAACCCGAACCCAATCAATCAACACCCCAATATATCACAAAATTCCACAATTTAGAAATGATTTACTGACGGGCGATTAAATCCTAAGTGTAATTAATATTTTTATTCTAAACACTAAACCCTTCTATTTCTGTAGAAAAAACAAGCATAGCATCACAACACAAGCATAGCATCCATTTCATGCTTGTCTGATCATTTTTTCTAAAACCAATCATTTCTGTTTTTTCTACAAAAATAGGAGGAGTTTAGATAAATCAATTTCTGTTTCAAACCAATCAGTTTTGTAGAATCCATGCTATGTATGCTTGTTTTTTCTACAAATATAGAAGGAGCAGGTGATAAATTAACAACCCGAACCCAATCGATCAACACTTACCATTTATGGGAAAATCAATTAAATGGAGGTCTAGCTTTTTCTGAATGGCCTCAAAATTCAAAATAGAAGGAGTTTAAATTGGTTCGGGTTCTCATGCTATGCATGCTATGAAGCCCTAAACCAATTTCAAAATAGGAGTTTAAATTGATTTTAGTTTAAATTGATTTGGGGATAGAAAGAGGAGTGACATTGGGGGATAGAAAGAGTTTGAATTGATTTTAGTTTAAATCAATTTCAACTAAAATCCTCTTAAATTGGGTGATAGATCCCTGAAATTGATTTGGAGGAGTGACATTGGGGGATAAAATCAACTAAAAACACAACAATCGAATTCCTAACAGGTGAAGAGGTTAATGTAAATAAAATCAACTAAAAAACACAACATATACCATCTCAGGCTCAAAGAAATGAAATTAAAGTATTTCAGGGGGGACTTACCAAATAAGTTTGTATTGGAAAAGATATTTGCGCCCCTCTTCGGATTTCAGGGGGGACATGCACCGAGACGTGCCACCAGATGGAGAGTTAGCGAGGTGCTCAGACCAAATACAAGGATTAGAGGAGAGGCGATGTGTTGTAACTTGTGAGAGATCGACGGATTAGAGGAGATGAGTGTGAAACTGAGGGTCGGAGTGAGAGGGAAAATTTGGGCGACCGCCTAAATATCTCTGGGTGAAATTTGGGGGGAAGCATGATGCGAATGGGAGGGAAATTTGGGTGAAATTTGGGGGGAAGCATGATGCCTAAATATCTCCGGGTGAATTTTGGAGCTCCCAGATCTGAAATGTTGGGAGGGAAAGCCGAAAAATGGAGAAGGTGCTCTATGGCTTCCTCTTAACTTACGGTTTGAGATATAACCTGTTATCTTTGAGATTCGGGCTAGCGTTTGAGATGTACGAATTGAATGGGTTTTATGATTCGTGCTAAGTTAAAAGAACGGTCCGGACTAAATCTTATGAAGATTGACGCATGTATGCATCCAGAGAGAATGTTTCTTGGAACAATTTTCTTTCAAATTAAATGGACAGAGCAGTTTCCTCTTCATGCGGTTTATCTTATATGTTGGAAGGTCCTGTGATTATATACCCATGCGCTCCTCGTAGTCAGAACTGATGTGTTAAATAAATCACATATAAATTTGATATGTGAACATTTAATTTAGAAATAGAGATGATTTGCACACTTGATAAATGAAATTTACTCAATAATGTTTGAAGTAGCATGTTTGTGAATTACTAAAGAAAATTGTATAAAAAAAACAATATAGCATAACATACTTATTGTATGAATAACACACATCCATCAAGTATCAACATAGAACATTAACTCCTGTAGTATGAGTTAATGAGGACCCGCAATTGTATGTTGTCCGACAGTCGATCAGAACCTGTTCAAATCGAAGAGTATCGCATTCAGAGCATTGCAGTGAAGTTGGATGAGATTTGATGTTCGTTTACCTTTCCATCAAGCCGACGGAAAATACAAACATCGTATGGCCCCAATTAGTTTGCGTTGGATGGAAGCTTCGCCACATTGAAACTTATGTTTTTATTTTATTGTTACGTACAATATTTGCCCTTGATCATTTAAAAACTAATTTGGAATCATTTCGATAAAGATCAATCGTTGAATTTTGATACGAAAATGAACGGTCCGTAATTATTTGCCCAATTTCAAGGGGCAAATATTAATGAAATGATATGATATTAACAATTAATGAAAAGATATATTCCAAGGGTATGTTTAAATATAGAGATTATTTATTTAGGATTTTAATCATATTATTTGCTGTACAAAAAACACTAATTAGTTGGTCTGCTTATACTAGCCGTCTGATGGGTGATGAAGGGTCATACTCAGGAAATGGAGACCTCCATTAGAGAGTTTTGAGCATGATAACCATTTCGATGAGGTGACACAAAATTCATTTGTTGATCCGGCGCACCCTCAATCATCTCGATTCTTCAAAAATCGTGTAATTAAAATCATACGGTCCCGACCTAACAATAAATATTACGGTACCTCAGGTGATATCTAAGTTTGGTAGGTGTAGATAGCGTAAATGCTCCCTGGGACTTAGAGATTTTTTGAATGCTCTCTGGAACTTGAATCAATATCCTCGACGGTACCGTAAAAGACTCGCATTTACAATTAGCTATTTCGGGCTGACTGAGGGGTCGCATTATTGGGCTTTGAGATTCGAACCAAGTTAAAGGAACGGTCCAGATCCAGTAATTGTAAAAATTTTGGGATTACGGTACCGTCGGTGATTGAATTCCTGGGACTTGGCGATTTTTTTGAAAAGACGCCCAACCCCAGCCCTCTCCTCTATTTCTTCTTTTTGACATACCAAACGCCACCCGGTGCTTTCTCCTCTATCTCTTCGTTAAAACCCTACTTAGCGGAGAAGAAACCCGATCGTCCCCGCCGCTCCCGCGATTCTTCCTCTCAGTTACAGCCTTTTACTCAACCACATTTTGCACTGCCTCGCAGCTCTCTTCCTACTACCTGCGCCGCCTCGATCGAAGGGCGAACCAGTGACATTGGGAGAAAGGCGGCGACAAAAGGCGGCTACAAAAGGCGGCGATGGAACCCGAGCATCCTTCCGACACACGTAAGAGTTTAAAGGGTTTTTTGTTAATTTCACAAAAGTTGCTTGTTAGAATCACAGAAAAAGGGTTCAGAAGTGAGGGTTTAGAAGTGAGGGTTTAGAAATATTCGATGTAGAACTGAAGTGGGGGTTTAGAATCACAGAAAAGGGTTCAGAAGTGAGGGTTTAGAAGTGAGGGTTGTTGATTTAATTTTCATTTCACAAAAGTTGCTTGAAATTCTACTCCCAACTGTGAAATTCCTGTCTCCATTTTATCAACTTATCATTTTTTTTAGCAAAAAAGGTATTGTATAGAAAACAAGTTAATGGAAAGTTATTTACAATCAAATTGTAACAATGAACTGTGAGATGAAAAAATGAAAATCTAATCAAATATCTGTTATCTATGTTCAATTTCTTAATGAAAGTTATTTACAATCAAATCAGAAGCAGGGTCTAAATTCTGCACAATGTGTTATCAACTTGTCATTAGTGGGTGCTGGTACAAGCATCTAGGACGATGCTTGTGCTTTTTCAGCGAGGTTTCAGTAAAAATATCTTATTAAGTTTCAGAGTTTAGACAGAGAGAAAGAAGATAAATGCAAGGGTATAATGGTATATACTTAAATTTCAAAGCTTTAAATACTATCATTTAATTGTTTTTGGAGATATTTGATGTATTATAGAGTTATAGTGGGTAAATACGTGAGTTTGTACAATTTTAAAGGATACTCAATAATTAGTGATTTTGGAGGGGGAGATACGTAATATTGATGTTTTTGAGGGGGATATATGAAATTACCCTTTAATTTAAATGATTACTTAGCCCATGCCGACACTTTAGGAATTAGCGGCTTGTCATACCATTTGAGAACCATACCAGCTAGCAATGGTGCTGGTCGATAGACCACAATAATTTTTTAAAACTAAATAGGCTGTTTCAATTTATTGATTCAATTTCTGTTTCAATCTCTGTTTTATAGATGTCAATTTCTGTTTCTAAATAAGCTGTTCTAAAAAGATCACTTTAGAATTTCTCTATTAGGTTTCAATCTTTCGCTTTAGAATTTCTGTTTCAGTCTCCCAACAATGTCACTCCTCTTTCTACCGAAATAGAAGGGTTTAGTCTTTAGAATAAAAAAATTAATTACACTTAGGATTTATTTGAAGAGAGAAGCTATGCATAGCATGAGCTGTTCAGAACAAGGGTAAATATGTCAATTTATTAATTTGTCAATAGGACAGAGATATTTTGGCTGTCAGTCGGTGGAAATTATGCAAATCAACCCTTGTGTTTATTACTTTGTGTTTTCATAATATGTTTTAGGGTACTGTTTTGGAAAATACCCTTCAACTTTTCTTAATAATTGATTACTATGTTAGGGTTCTGTTTTAGGGTACTTTTTAACCAATTTGAAATCAACCCTTGTATAATTTTCGTAGTAATTGATTACTATGTTATCTCATTTTATTAAGATGCTTAGAATACATGCATCGTGATGAGAATACATAGACCTCGCCAATGGTAGAGATACTCTTGACAATAATATAATTCAACTAATGCTGTATTGACTGCCCTTTGATTGCCCTTTGATTTTTATTTTCTCTTATAAATCAACTAAGAAATTGACACTGTATTGACCGTAATTTAAGAAATTTACCCTATGTTATAATTGTTGCAGAAAATAATGGTAGGGACGAAGATTGCTCCCATTTTGTTGTACTTCAACGTCGAAAATCCCCGAGGCTAAATTGTAGCCCAAGTATGACAGCTGCTGCCCAGTCACAGCAGATGCCCCCGCCCCCGCCCCTGTCACCGCAACCCTTGCCGGCCAAAACTGCAACCGCAACCACCACCCGCAACCCGCAAGCGCAACCCCAACCCGCAACCGCAACTGCAACATGCAATCAGCAACTGTCACTGCCACCGTCATCGCTGCTGGAGGCATCCCACCCCCTTCTGTCACCGGCTCAAACCAAGGAGCACCCAGTCCAGCTGTCACCGCCTCAACCAGATCCTCGTGCACAGGCCCGGAAAAAGCGAAAAACTGACAAGTTGAGCACACTGGTGATCCGTGAAGTCAGGAGATCGAAGAGGCTAAATCCACTTGATGATTTACCCACGCCCCCGCCCCCGCCAGTTCACGAAACAGAGGTATCGGCCCGACTGTGGTTTGGCCCAGGTCCGCCCCCCCTCGTGCCAAGTCCCGGACTCAGGCTGAGACGGCCAAAGCTGCCCAACCGACTCTGGCCGAGACAGCTGCTGCACAACCTACTAATGCTGAGACAGCTGCTGCCCAGTCCGGGACTCGGGCCGAGCCAGCTGCTGACGCACAACCGACCCTGTCCGAGACAGCTGCTGCACAACCTACTGATGCCGCGACAGCTGCTGCCCAGTCCGAGCCTAGGGCCGAGCTAGCTGCTGATGCACAACCGACATGGGCCGAGCCAGCGGCTGCCCAACCGATTCTGGCCGAGACAGCTGACGCACAACCGACCCTGTCCGAGACAGCTGCTGCACAACCTACTGATGCCGCGACAGCTGCTGCCCAGTCGGCTGATGCCGAGACAGCTGCGGACCAGTCAGGGACTCGGGCCGAGACACCTACTGCCCATTCACCGACTCGGGCCGAGACTGACGCTGCCCAGTTCGGGACTCAGGCCGAGACAGCTGCCCAGTCAGGGACTCGGGCCGAGACACCTACTGCCCATTCACCGACTCGGGCCGAGACTGACGCTGCCCAGTTCGGGACTCAGGCCGAGACAGCTGCTGCCCAGTCAGGAGATAGCTCCCCTCGCCCACATACTGACTGGTCATCGTCTACTGACTGGTCACCGTCTCGGTCCGAGACAGCATCAGAGCCCCAGTCAGGAGACAGCTCCCCTCGGCCTCTTGATGAAGGGGTGTATACCGATGATGGCAGCATTAGGTGCCGGAATCGTCGGACCCTCCGTAGCTGTCCTGATGCTTTTCAGGCCTGCGGGAGAGAGCTTGATGCGTCGGCAGCTCAAGAGACAGCTGACAAGAAGAAGAGAAAGAGAAAAAAGGGGAAATCTGACGTGAGGTGTGGTCGGGGACTTGCGAGGCCTCGTGACCCGGTGCGTCCAGATGACAGACCATACCTGATGGTGGTCGGGGACGCGGAGTTCACGACCTCGCCATTTTGCACCAAGGTGATAACCACGGTACGGGTTCTAACTTTGGAGAACCTGCCGGGACCGTATAGGTCCTACAACATGTTTCCATCACGGATTCGGCTGGTTATCCTCCAACAGTTCTTGCAAAGGTACTCATGGGGGCCTAAGGAAGACATTGGCCGTTGTCTTGATGTCTTCGAGAAGATTGCGGCGGAAGCATACATGCGTGAGCTGAATGAAACAAGACAACAATTAACGAAGAAATATGGAAATGAGAAGGAGAAATGGAAAGACTTTCCTCCTAAATGGTGCAAGAACATAGAAGCTTGGAAGGGGCTGTGCGATGTATGGTCCACCAAAAACTGGGACCAACAATCAGCCACCAACCGTAGTAACAGAATAAGCAAAGAGGATGAGGTCCATCACGTGACTGGTTCCAAGAGTATGTTTCGGCACAAGCAAGCATTGGTATTGAAAAACTACATTAATTAGATTCATCCTTAAAATTTTTTTTTTTTCATCATCACTGACAAATCTTCCATTTTTGAACATCAGATAAAGGAGAAGGGCGAATCTGTCGGATTGAAGGATGTTTTTGATAAAACTCACATGCGCAATACACCGGAGGGAAAGGTGTACCTGACCAGGAGAGCAAAAGAGGCAGCGGTAATTTCCTTTCTTTGTTGTGATTATATGAACATGTCTAAAATTAACTGGTACACTGCTATGACAGAATTATGTTTCCTTTTGGTCCAATAGAGTATATTTAGTGATAGATAATTATACTAAAAATAAAGGTTTTCAGAACCAATTCTAGTACAAGAGTCACTCATTTCAGTTTAAAGTGCCTTTCTATGAGGTGGAAATATGACATTGTAGTTGACAATTTGCATGATATGTGCCACCAGAGGCTCTTGGATCTACCAGGCCATTAATTTGGGGCACTTTTGTGGCCTTTTTTAAACTGAAATTGTTGGAAGATAGAAATGCAACCAAATTTGATAATAATTTTGGCTAAAATCAGTGAAAGCATTTATGTCCAAGAATGACATATAGTCTGCATGCTAGCTAATTAACTAAATTGAGCTAGACATTCAAATTAGAAATTAAACCAATAACTAATTGAATAATGTTACCCTTCAAAAGTCACCGCATGCTTACAGAAACACATACGTGACTGATTGTATTAGAAAGTAATTAAGATATTGCATGGTATCTCTCACTTCAAAAGTCACCGCATGCTGCCAATCTTGCATGGTATCTCTCACTTTTTCTACATCTAATGATCCACTTCTAGTAGCCTCCAAAAATACATCATATATAATTAGGGTTAAGATATTGACAGAGTAGTTTTTGCTTCATGAAGTGCAAGGACAATAGATCCAAAACACCACTGCATACGATACGTAATCTACATGAAGCAAAAACTGCTCTGTACATATCTTTACCCCAACAATCAAAGGACAAACATTTCATGTTTGGTCATAATTTTATCTTCTCTCTCAATTCAACTACAATTTATTTACTTAAAACGTGTATAATATTATTTCTCCTTCCTTTCATATTAATTGCTTTCTCCCTTTAAATCCTCATTGTTTTCCTTTCTTATTTCCTTCATTGACTTGGTTCTGGAGCATAACATACTCTGCAAGAAATGGAAAACAAATAAGAAAATAAATATTTCAAGCTAAAATTTCATGTGTATCCTACCAAAAATGTAAAATTATCATTTTGTCCTAATTGTAAAACTGCGATTAATATATTTACTTTCATGTGTGTGTGTGTCTGTATTATTCCGTCTCCCCCGTGTATTATACAACTTCCTAATTCAAATTAGCTTTAATTCCTGCAGCTTCCCTTTTTTTGTTACTGTTTTCATTACATATAGGTTTGATGCACTTGAATTTTTTCAAGCTATGACTTGTGATTTTTTCAAGCTTTTCCAAGCTATGACTTGTGATTTTTTCCTAACCACTTCAGGAAAGGTTTGATGCACTTAAGGGGAAATACGGGGATCAGATGGAAGAGGATCAAATATGGGAGAAAGCTATGAAAGGAGAGGACTCCAGAGGCAGGTTATTCGGGTTTGGCTTCCGGGGAAGAACCAGCAAGTCAACCCGAGTACTCGAGACAGTTGAGGCGAGCCCATCGGGTCCAACCAGGAGCACTGCCACCTCTACTGCAGATGCGAATAGGAGTTTCTCAAATGTAGAAGTGGCACAGTTACTAGCAGCTGAACGAACCCAGTTTGCTAATGAGATAGCTGCCCAGGATAGGCGACACAGAGCTGAAATGGATGCTCTTCATAAACACCATGAGTACACAAGAGCGTGTTTTGATGCGCTCTTCAGAGCAGGTGGAGTGAGGCCGCCACCGGTAAGCATTTTTATAAATTAATATATGGTAGTTTCTCACTAAATACTAATAAGGCTAACAAGAAAATCATATTGGAATAGAATTAGTAAATGAGTATTTTCGCTGATTGATTTTCTCACTAACACTCTTCTTTTCCACTAACACTCTTCTTTTGCCAATTGTTTTGTAGGAGCCGTCGTCGGAGGCCAATGCTGATGGGGGTCACAATGGGAGTGGAGGCCACCCCAACCCAGCAGAGGGCAATTCGGGAGGGGGAGATATCAATGAACCACCAAGGCCTACTAAATGAGGGGAAGTGCAGGGCTCTTAAGGCCAAGGATCTCTGATCCACTGTGTTAAACTTGCAATTTGTAATAATTTAATTTACTTTCTAAGGGCGCTACTCTGTGTTGATATGTCTAACTGTGTTAGGACTATGGCTTAACTTGAATTTCAAATATGTCTTAGGATGTGTGCTGATATGGTCTGCTTGTGTTAATTGTATTAACTTGCATTTCAAATATGGCCGTTTTTTGTTAACTTAGGATGCATTTCAAATATGTTTAACTAGCACTTTGTCACTTTAAATCTCTGGACCATGTGGGTTGTATTAATTAAAATATTATGCGTACAATGGGTACGCAACAAAAAAATTAACTAAATTAACAAATAGATGCCACTATTTCCATTGGTATACCGTTGGAAATTCATATGACCTCTTGAATCGGGCCGCCGCATCATGTAGTACTTTCTTTCAGGGACCCCTCGGCCAGCTCTTTAATCGCCAGCTCCTCTCTTATTACCTCTTTAATCGCCAGCTATTCCATACTCATATTACCTCTTTAATCGCCAGCTCCTCGCTTAGACCCCTCGGCCCCTGTCACTTGGACCCTACGCCTGCGACTCTTTTCCACCCCTTCGCCTGCGACCCTTCGCCTGCGACTCTTGGAGCTCATCTCTAGGACCCCTGTGAATCTGTTGTTGTGTTCGGTGAGCTAGGGCGAGTAAATTCACCTAATTAATCCCCAACTACTTAATGCACTGCCTTGTCATCATTGAGAACAGTTTTTAGATAGTAATTTGTACCCAATGCACTTTCTTAACAGATGCACTGCCTTGTCATATTTGTCATTTGTGTATTTGTGCTTGCTCCATTGTGTAATTAACTCAAGTATATATAATCTGTACAGATATGGCAACTGATCGGGGGTGGATGTACAATGGCAGAAATAAAACTGGTGGAAATCTTGAACCCGAATTTGTGAAGGGTGTCGCTGAATTTATTGCAACAGCAGTGTCCAAACCCTCTGTTGTGCGTCTCGATCGACAGGGCCAGAAGTGTATCCCGTGTCCGTGTACATCATGTGACAACCTCTACAACAAAGATGTGGGGACTGTCGAACTACATCTTTATCGTTTCGGATTTTGCAACTCATATCATGTTTGGCACAAGCACGGCGAGCCACACCCCAATTCAGCTAGCTCTCAACCACACAGTCCACCAACTTTGAACTTTGCGACAGACCGAATGGAAGACATGGTAAGGGATGCCGCTCCTCAAGGATTTGATTGGAATGAGGAGACACCTACTGGAGCAGCTAAAAAATGGTTCGACATGATGGAAGCATCGCAAACACCGCTTTGGAAAATTAACTCAACGGGTGAAGTGAAATGCGAGACACACACCGTCTTATCGGCTGTGACACGTGCCATAGCTTTGAAGTCCAAACACCAATTGAGCCAAATATGTTTTGATGATATGTTGGGTCTCATGAAAAGCACGCTTCCATGTGGTGCAGAAATGCCAGAAAATTTCTACCAAGCAAAGAAATTGGTTTCCGAATTGGGCATGGACCATGAGAAGATAGATGTATGCCCTAACTTTTGTATGCTATATTACAAAGGAGCGAACAAGAAGAAAACACAATGTGATGTATGTGGGGAGCCAAGGTATAAACCAACTGGACCCAACAAGAATGCTAAACCTATTCCACAGAAGGTACTCCGTTATCTACCTATCACACCCCGATTGCAAAGGATGTACATGACCAAATCATCTGCGAAGAATATGAGATGGCACAAGGAAGGTGTGCGTCACAAAGCACCGATGATGGTACACCCGGCGGATGATGAGGCTTGGAAACATTTCGCTCGTAAACATCCTGATTTCGCAGGAGAGTTGAGAAATGTCGTGTTGGGGCTAACAACGGATGGGTTCATGCCATTCAACTCGAGTGCAACTCCATATTCGTGTTGGCCGGTATTTGTCTTTCCGTATAATCTACCACCTGGGATGATAATGAAAGAAGAAAGCATGTTCCTCGCGCTTGTCATTCCGGGACCGAAGCATCCGGGTCGGGACATTGACATTCTCCTCGAACCTTTAATCGACGAATTGAAAAAATTGTGGTTACATGGCGAAATGACATGGGATGGGTACAAAAAAGAGAATTTCAAGATGCGTGCACAACTTTGTTGGACGGTGAGTGATTACCCGGCTTACGAGATGCTTTGTGGGTGGGGTACAAAAGGAAAGTTGGCTTGTTTTTATTGCATGGACAAGACAAAGTCTTTTCAACTCGAGAATGGTGGAAAAGCATGTTGGTTCGATTGTCATAGGTGCTTCTTGCCTCCGAATCACGCATTCCGTCGAGACAGGAAGAATTTTAAAAAAGGTAGAGTCGAGAATGATCCGCCACCGCGACGATTGACGGGAGAGGAGCTTGAAAATATAGTGAGTTTAATTGGGGAGATTAAATGGGGTAAAGAAGGAGCATTAAACCAGATTCCGGGTTATGGTCAGACTCACCATTGGCAAAAGAAGAGTATTTTTTGGAGTTTACCATATTGGAAAGACAATCTGTTGCAACACAATTTGGATATGATGCATTTGGAGAAGAATTTCACCGAAAATTTGATATACACGCTTTTAAGCATAGGCGGCAGAACCAAGGATAATGAAAAAGCTAGAAAAGATCTAGCTCTATTGTATGATCGTCCCAACCAGCACCTAACTCCAGCCGATAATAACCCGGGAAAGATGAAAAAACCAAAGGCGCCATTCGCACTCTCTCCAGATGATAAGAAGATTGTTTTAAAATGGCTCAAGGATATAGTAAGGTTTCCCGATGGCTACGCATCCAATTGGTCAAGGTGTGTTAACTTAGTCACTGGAACCCTCATTGGGCTCAAAAGTCATGATTTACATGTGTTCATGGAGCGTCTCCTCCCCGTCGCCTTTCGGGACTTTGTCCCGGATTCCGTATGGGATGTTTTATGTGAGATTTCAGCATTCTTCAGAGAGATTTGTGCCAAGAGCTAGATCCAGTGAGGGTGGCAACCTTAGAAAATGATATTATCGTTACAATGTGCAAGGCAGAAAAAATATTCCCACCCGGTTTCTTCGATTCAATGGAGCATCTTGCAGTGCATGTAGCATACGAGGCTAGAATGGGTGGGCCAGTAGGGTCCCGATGGATGTATCCATGTGAAAGGTGTGTTGCATATTGCTTATATTTGTCGACCATGAAGATATTTGTAACAACTAACACTAAACTATTGTTGTAATTACAGGCGTAACAAAGAACAACGTATGAGAGTCACAAACAAGGCGCGTGTTGAGGGTTCGATCGTGGAGGCTACAATTGCCAAAGAAATTGGTACTACTTCGACACACTATTTTGCAGAAAAATCTAATATTGGCCAAGAAGTTGGAACAAGTACCCGAGTAGCTAGGCCACTTTCGATATTCGATACTCCGGGCCGGTTCATTGGCAGGGAAAGACGGAGGACTCTCGATGACACGGATTTTAATGCTGCACACACCTATATTATCCTCAACTGTCCAGAGATCTGTGAGAAGTACTTAGGGGTACAATATTATGAATTTCTTTTGATGTTTCCAAAAGTATCTATTCTAAAACCAATGTCAAACCTAATATTTGGACATATTCTAATGTGCAGAGAGTTTGATACATGCATGCTCAACTCTGGAGTAGCCACAAGCCCCCAAGATTTGCCAAAAGTTCGTCAAGATGGTTTTGCACAGTGGTTGCGAAAAAGGTAATAAATTCTCGTGATGAGGACGATTACTACATACGAATGGCAGGAGTCAAGCCTAGCAAACAAGCGTACTTCTATGAAGGATACGAAGTCAACGGGTATCGATTTCACACAAAATCATGTGGGGAAGACAAGACAACTCAAAGTTTCGGTGTTTGCATCAAAGGCGAGTGGGATGCAAATGCCCCACAAATTGATTACTATGGAGTTCTCCAAGAGGTCATTGTACTAGAATATGATGCCCACACGGTAGTTCTCTTTAGGTGTGATTGGTTCGACATAATAAACGGTGTAAAGGTGGACCACGAACATGGTCTTGTTGAGGTTAACCATACTTCTCGCCTAGCAACTTACGAGCCGTTTGTATTAGCAGCGCAAGCAACCCAAGTGTGCTACCTACCATATGCATTGCAAAAGCCCGAAAGACGTCAATGGTGGGTGGCATTTAAAACAAGCCAGAAGTCGAGGTTTCATGCCGAGGGTGACGATTCAAACTTAGAATTTTACCAAGATGAAAGGCCGGATAATCCAATATCGGTCTCAGATGGACCAGACTTTGATTGGGATGGTATGGTCCTTGGAGAAAACGACTTCGAGCTAGTGGACGAAAGAACAGTCCTCCCCCCCACAACATCAGCTGCACCGCAATCAATTGCAAGGGACGTAAACCACGTAGATGAAGGTGAGGAAGAGCATGGCAGGGAGGAAGAGTATCACATGGAGCAAGGTGATGAAGAAGATTATGATTCCGATGAAGAATATTAATTGGTAAAGCAATTCCGACGTTTGGTAAACACATTGTTGTACTAATTGTGATTTTACTCACCTAGCATATCAAGTAATAACCATGCTTGTACTAGCCCCATACATAAGTGAAACTAAGCCAAACACATGCTGGTATATTTAGTTGCCTAAACAGCCCCAATTTGACCTACTGTCAGTATAACATCTGTACATAGAACTCTGAACTGAAATTGATCAAATCCTTGCACTTACACACACTACAGACATATACAAGCACACTGAAAAAAGAATCTCCTAAAAAGGATTTTTCTACAAATTTTGGTGGCCATTTGAATCTCATATCCTTGCACACCAGCCGACCCTCACAAAACAGTGAAATTCACTGAGTTCCAAGCCTTCATAATTTTTGAAACTTTTTTAGTATAAACTACACAAGGTAACCATCATTTCCATATAAAGAAATAAGAATTTGTTGTAGCCATTTGCTCACAATAATTTTCTAAAGATGGACTGTCAAAACTGCACTGTTTCATGTATAACTATCACCAAAATCATGCCTGTTCATCACAGTTCTAGTTATAATAAAAATTTGATACTTGTCCACTGAAAAGCATGTACATCAATGGTTATTTCCATATAAAGAACACCCAATATAGTGTAGCCAATTAATTGTAATAAAAAGGACAAATCAGCATGCCAGAAAAGGGCAAACTAGTCCATACTAGCTAAGCCACATCTCCTGAGTTGATGTTAACTTTCAGATTTAGCTTTTTTTAAAACTTTGTTAGTGGTTGAATTAGTTTTTTTCAGGAAAATTATTGTGCTTTTGAGCTGGTTTAATTTAGTTTTGCTTGTGTGAAACCGATATCAATGTGCTAATTGAGTATTTTTTAGATGTCATATCAATATGCTAGTACTTTAACACATCTAATAGATTGAAATTATCAAAATAGAGATGAAAATCTTGTATATGGATTTTTCTTCAATTAAGAACAGGAAAACTTGATATTTTGGTTAAATTGAGTACTGAATAATGGAGAATTCAGTAGTATCTCATGGGTTTCAGTTGTGAATATTTTAGGCTTCTATGTTTGCTTCTAGTAAAGTTTTATTTCTTACTTTGATTTTTATGCTAATTTTTCTAATTTAGTAACACTAATATGTTTAAAAACATATATTGCAGGAGGACAAATTAAAGAGACATTCAAGGCAGATCTTATATATTGTTTTTATTTGACACAATGTTTTGTATCTCAATTAAATACATTACCTTATTCTAAAGACCAAAATTTATGTTTTCATTGTAAAGTTTAGTTTATCTCAATTAAATATTGCTTGTTGCTGTGATTTATTTTTATGTACCATTTAAAGGGATATTTCAAATAAACATAAACGTTTCTGTCTCCAAGTACTTAACTTTTCCAACGGTAGCCTCATGGAAATAATAAGTCTATCTATAAAATAATATAAACTGAATCAATAAAACATTTCCAACGGCAGAGTCCTTGAGTATTTCCATGAACCTTCACAGTAAAATAATATAAACAAATTACACAAAACATTTCCAACGGTAGCCCACGGAAATAATAAGTCTCCCTACTTCACACTTATTTCCAACGGCAAGGGGAGAGGTATTTCCGTGAACTTTCAATAAAATATAATATTTGGTCTGTTCGGCGGGTCATGGGTCATGCAAAAGTTTTTCCAACGGCAGATAAGAAACATTTCCATGCGGAGACAGCAGGGATTTCCAACCACTACTATTTCCATGAGGTTACCGACGGAAATTGTTAATGGTGTCAGAAAACCCAATTTCATTTCCGTCGACCCTTCCTCCGGTTGGAAATAACAATTGCTACGGATGGAAAAAGCGGAAATTCTAGTAGTGAGTATCGTACATATAGCTCACGCTTAACATAGAGGCTTGACCTTGCTAATATTTTTATTTTAGCATATATATATAATTTGAGTTTCAATCGTCTAAAATATTTTTGTCTTGGGCTCATGCTACAAAAATCAGTGCGTATATGCAAGAGTAAAAAAATGACTATTATCAAGAATAAGCCTACACAAATTGTAATTTACAAGATACTGATATTGTTAAGCACTCCTCGTGGATAGTTGCAAATAATTCTTGTAGTATATCATCCGTCTACCTTATACAGATGTTTACTTCACTTGTTGTTGAAGAACAATCTCAAATTTGATTTCATCATAGATCAAGGGCATTGTTGTAAAATTGCAATAGGCATCTTAGGAAATAAATTCCAACGTTACACAGTACCAAAAGTAGCAAGCAATAAATGAGCCAATGGCTATATACCTTGTCATATAAATAGGATCTTAGAATTATAAAATACAACATAATCAAATATATGATTTCTCCTCGGATTCTCATCTCTGTTAAAAAAAAACAACACTTGCTTTATGGGTGAAAAAAATTGTGACTCAGGACTTGTTTGCTTGAGTTAATTTGATTTTGATTTTGTATTTCAAATGAAGCCGAAAGGATGCAGTTTCGACCAAGGCAACATTCACCTGTACTAAATTGTCTATAGCCAAAAAAGTATACACTTGAATGGTTTTATGTTTTTATCTCACATAATAATCTCCATTCTATTTTTTTTTCCAATTTTAAATTATTCTCATAGGCTTAACCTAAATTTAAAACTAAAATGATAAGGGTAAGATGTTCGTATTATCAGTTAAATAGGGTATTTTTTATTAAGTAGGTTGGATGTTCAGATCTAACGTACTAGAAATTATATAAGAAGATTCTCATGTAGAAAGTATATATATGGAATGTCGCCGATTAGAAATTCATATAAGAATATTAAAATATGAAAGATATCTTTCTCTACAAAATTTTTATTATGTACAGTTGTTATCAATCAATGGATATAATTTTGTTTTTGCTCTTTAGCATGTTTCGAACCATGTCGAGTATGGTCCGATTTTTTCTTTTTGCTACTCCATTTTGTTGTGGTAAATAAAGGGCTGTAAAGAACCTTCTAATACCTTTCTCTTCACAAAAATTCATAAAATCTTTTAATGTAAATTCACAACTCCTATCGAACCTCAATGCCTTTATGCGCACACCGCTCATAAAAATAATCCCAAGTTCTTTGGGAATAGTCATCAATGAAAGTAATAAAATATCGGTGATTATCAACAGAGGTGGGAGTGATTGAACCACATATATCAGTTAAATAAGGTATTTTTTATTAGGTAGGTTGGATGTTCAGATCTAACGTACTAATAAATTATAGAATACGAAAAAGATGCAAACAGATCAATACGATAAGTCTAAAGAAAACGTAATGTTCTCATGTAGAAAGTATATATATATATATGGAATGTGGCCGATTAGAAATTCATATAAGAATATTAAAATCTGGAAGACTTTTCTCTACAAAAAATTTATTATGTACAATTGTTATCAATCAATGGATATAATTTTGTCTTGATGCGGACCAATATCATTTCATAATATGTAACACGAGATATTACATATATGTGACAGTTGTTTTGTGGAAAAATAAAATAAAATGATAGTTAGGGCAGCTAAAACGTACGTTGACTTCGAACACTCGATATCCTTATTGCTTTGGTGATGAAAAGCAATTCATGGCTTCGAAGATAATTTTAAATTTGAATCTTCTTAGGTAAAATGAGGGTGATCTGTCAAATAACAAATTACATTATGTTTAGTGAGAATCACAGTTTAGGCCAAACCAGAAAATAAAAGGAAAAAAACAACAAAAATATTTGCATACTCACATTATTCTTGAAGGCTAGTTCAGGTTTGACGTCATGGGACAACCCAACCTAGAAAACAAAAAATAAAATAAAATAGAAGAAAGTGGGACGCCATGGGACAACCCAACATAGGAAACAAAAAAAAGAAAACAAGTCCCCAAGATTGCAAATACAAGATTTTTTTTCGTTTCCTGGGTTGGGTTATCCCATGGCGGCCCACTTTCTTTTTTTCTTTTTTTTTTTTCTTTCCTGGGTTGGGTTGCCCCATGGCATCTCACTTGCGAATTTTTTTATGTTTTTCCAACTGGAGTGCAACGCATTTATTATATATTGCCGTTTAGTACGCTGTACACATGAGCCGCTGAGTACATATCTAAACTCGACTAAATCAACAAAATTAAACAAATGAACGAGACCTCGAGATGTGCCATTGAGTTTGACTAATGAATTAAAGACAACTGAGTACTTGGAAACTGACAATCAGTATTTATATTTATATATGCATGGTTTGCATATGGCTAGCTGGCTAGATGCTCTGTGTGTTTCTAGTTTTTCACCATACTTGTAAAATGAGGGTTAATTTTGTTCAAAATGATATAGTCCAGGAATAAAAAATTCCATTACTTGTTGGGCCCAAGCCCATTGCTTCGTCGGGCCTATCTAAGAAGTACAATCCTTAGTCATAATTACTTGTAGAGAGAAAATTGAATAGAAGGCTTCATCCAATCAAGGCACCAAACTCGAGCCACTACCATTTTGCTTCAGCAAAGATTTGACAATTGTTCAAAAATTTCATCTCAAGCCTTTCTCCATCAATAATCTGGACAAAAAGAGAAAGCTTTAATTTGTACCTCTACAAAGAACAAATCTAACCAATACTATAAAATTAAAAATCAAGTAGATGAAACGAAAATAAACTTTGGCCTTGGGTTTGTATACTGTCTCTATTCATTATGATAATTTGTATATAAATTTTGGAAAGCACATGATCCTCGTTTTGTGGATATCTTGGAGAAGGACAAAGTCTTCTCGCAGTTTTGTTATTATGCTATTCTCAAATACATTTTAAGATGGGTATCATTTTTTTAGCCTATGCAGCTGAGCTCCATGCAATTTAGTTGGTGACGTGTCATGATTTGATTGTAATGCTGAAAGTTGTTTTCTCTTCTCATTTGCAAGGGAACACAAATTTCTTTTGCATGGGGGCTTCAATTATTTTTTTATGAAATATATTAATGTAGTAATTTTTAAATTTATAATATTTATTATAGCACAAACAATTTATAAAACTCCATAAATTTATAATATTTATTTCAAAATTCAAATTTAACACAATATAAAAAAATGCAACCATGTGAATTAAGATTAACATAGCGCACAAATAACAAAAATATTTGTACTAATTTGTTTTAACAATAGTTTATTATAATGATATCATATTAAGTGTTGTCACTATTCAACACAAGAAAGACACAAACGGTAACGCAACAGTAGAGAGAAAATTGAACAGTTGTACAAAATTTTAAACTCAAGCCTTTCTCCATCAACAATCTGGATAAAAAGAGACAGCTTTTGTACCTCTACTAAGAACATATCCACCCAATACTATAAAAATAAAAATAAAGTAGATGAAACGAAAATAAACTTTAGCCTTGGGTTTGTATACTGTCTCTATTCATTATGATAATTTGTATATAAATTTTGGAAAGCACATGATCCTCGTTTTGTTATAATGCTATTCTCAAATATAGTTTAAGGTCGCCGGGTTTCATGCATTCACCTTGAAATCAGTATTAAATATAGAGATGAAAGTAACATGCAGCTGCCCTCTTCTCTCAACACATCTAAAGATAAACTGATCAAATTTGAAATATAATTTACATTTGAATTATGTGTTTAGAAATGATTTAAAAAATTAAAATTTAGTACATATAGTTTCTCTAAACAATGATATATTAAATTGTAAATTTTATCTATATAATTTACATTTAGGTTACTTGATTTTTATCATTATCCACTGGCCCATCCGCAAATCTCAATATTCTGCTAAAATTTATCATTGAAGCCTACCTACATAGATGTCACATCCTACCGCCATCATATTGTACACTCTCTATGATTTTCTGAAAGTTATAATTTATTCAAAAACTGTAAAGAAAGATCTATTTAAGCTCATGTCCAAGTTCAGGTACATTGTTTTCTGTTCAGAAATTTATTTTTCTGATTGTAATTTGAGAAAACTAACTAATTGCAAATAGTTATTCTGAGCCGATTTGTTTTATGACGTCCAAAAGTAAATAAAATGTAAAACATACTATACGTTCAATTTAAAAAAATAGAACGAGGACTGACACTATTTGTTTTCCGGCCAAAATAGGGAAGTTGATAATGTCAGCGTCTAATTATAGACAATAAATCACACTTGTTAGCTTCAAATTAAGCTGGAAAATATTAACAGTACTACTTTGACTTGATTCAGCATACAAGTTCACTATTTTTTAGACTATGCTTTTGAGCTCCATGCTAGTGACTCTCACTTGCATGGTGATAGATTTTTTGACGGCCCATGCAATTTAGTTGGTTCCCATTTACAATAATTGTAACGTGTCATGATTTGATTGATATGCTGAAAAATGTTCTCTTCTCATTTGCAAGGGCAAAGAAATTTCTTTTGCACGGGGGCTTAATTTTTTTTTTTTATGAAGTATATTAATGTAGTAATTTTTAAATTTATAATATTAATTAAATCACAAAAATTAATAAAACTCTATCAATTTATAATATTTATTTTGTTTTTTAAGAACTTGGTAGTGATTACCAAGATTGTATCTAATGATAAACTTCAATGTTAAATCTAATTTAACATGAATAATGAGTTCTGATAGGATCAAATTTTATAAATTTATTACAGAGAATGGCTTCCCAAATCTCATACAATATACTGTATTCATTTCTAATTAGTTATTCATATCACTTTCTGAAACTTCTCTTAATTTTACCATCACATTTTCTTCTTCGATCTCCTAATCGACCAAACGAAAACAAAAAAATAGAAAAGGAACAAGTTTGAGTTTTAATAGACCATGATTAGTAGGTAGCAATAAACTTTTATAGAAGACACAAAAAGATTAAATTTGAACTAGGACGAAATAGATCTTATTATAATTCAAGTCTGCTGAGTTTAGACTTTAAAAATATTATTTGATTGTTTTCTATTTTGAATCCAGTCTGTTTTCTCAATGAAATAAGATTATCTGTAAATCCAACATTTATTTCCAAGATATTGATATTGTTAGCACTCCTCGCGAATAGTTGCAAATAATTATTGTAGTATATCATCCGTCTACCTTATACAGATGTCTACTTCACTTGTTGTTGAAGAACAATCTCAGATTTGATTTCATCATAGATCAAGGGCATTTTTGTAAAATTGCAATAGGCATCTTAGGAAATAAATTCCAACTTTACATAGTACCAAAAGTAGCAAGCAATAAATGAGCCAATGGCTATATACCTTGTAATATAAATGGGATCTTAGAATTATAAAAATACAACATAATCAAATATATTATTTCTCCTCAGATTCTCATCTCTGTTAAAAAAAAACAACACTTGCTTTATGGGTGAACAAATTTGTGACTCAGGACTTGTTTGCTTGAGTTAATTTGATTTTGATTTTTTATTTCAAATGAAGCTAAAAGGATGCAGTTTCGATCAAGGCAACATTCACCTGTACTAAATTGTCTATAGCGAAAAAAACTTATTTGGTTTTATGTTTTTATCTCACATAAAAATTTCCATTCTATTTTTTTCCAATTTTAAATTATTCTCATAGGCATAACCTAAATTTAAAACTAAAATGATAAGGGTAAGATGTTCGTATTATCAGTTAAATAGAGTATTTTTTATTAGGTAGGTTGGATGTTCAATAAATTAGAGAATACGAAAAAGATGCGACCAGATCAATACGATAAGTCTAAAGAAAACGTAATGTTCTCATGTACAGAGTGTATATATATATATAGAGTGGCTAAGGTCAAAGTGGTATGACCAAGGCCTTGGTGCTACCAATTAGTTTTTGCAATTTTAAAGTTCGAATAGTCGATTCAAACCGTTAGATGTTCAATCTATATTAAAATATGCTTGGAGACCAAATTTTACATTTTTTGAAATTTTTTTACTATTTTTTAAGCCACTTTGAAAATGGCAGATCCGGGTGAACAGTAAAAACAGTGAACCAAATTCTGGACCATGTGATCAGCAATTTTCAAAGTGGCTTAAAAAATAGTAAAAAAATTCCAAAAAATGTAAAATTTGGTCTCCAAGCATATTTTAATATAGATTGAACATCTAACGGTTTAGATCGACCATTTGGACTTTGAAAATTCAAAAACGACTTGGTAGCACCAAAGGCCTTGGTCATACCACTTTGATCTTAGCCACTCTCTCTCTCTCTCTATATATATATATATAGAGTATGGCTAATTTGCTTCCGGAAGCATTTTGACCGAAGTGCTTACGGAAGCATATCTTAGTATTTGATGATCAAACAACAAATCCAAATAGTTAGATGTTCAATCTATATTAAAATGTACTTGGAGACCAAATTTTATATTTTTTGGAATTTTTTTACTATTTATTAAGCTGGTTTGAAAACCGCTGTTTTTATTAAATTTCTGCAGCATTGAAAAACAGCGGTTTTCAAACCAGCTTAATAAATAGTAAACAACTTCCAAAAAATGTAAAATTTGGTCTCCAAGTACATTTTAATATAGATTGAACATCTAACGGTTTGGATTTGTTCTTTGAACATCAAACACTAAGATATGCCCCCGTAAGCACTTTGGTCTAAATGCTTCCGGAAGCAAATTAGCCATACTCTATATATATATATATATATGGAATGTCGCCTATTAGAAATTCTTATAAGAATATTAAAATCTGGAAGACCTTTCTCTACAAAAAAATTATTATGTACAATTGTTATCAATCAATGGATATAATTTTGTCTTGATGCGGACCAATATCATTTCATAATATGTAACAGGAGATATTACATATATGTTACAGTTGCTTTGGGGCAAAATAAAATAAAATGATAGTTAGGGCAGCTAAAACGTACATTGACTTCGAACGTACACTCGATATCCTTATTGCTTTGGTTGATGAAAAGCAATTCATGGCTTCGAACACTCGATAATTTTAAATTTGAATATTCTTGTTCCTAAAATGAGGGTGATCTGTCAAATAACAAATTACATTATATTCAGTAAGAATCACAGTTTAGGCCAAACCAAAAAACAACAAAAATATTTGCATACTCACATTATTCTTGAAGGCTAGTTCAGGTTTGACGCCATGGGACAACCCAACGCAAAAAACAAAAAAGAAAAAGAAAAGAGAAGAAAATGGGACGCCATGGGACGACCCAACCCAGGAAACTAAAAAAGGAAACAAGTCTCCAAGATTGCAAAGACAAGATTTTTTTCGTTTCCTGGGTTGGATACGTTGTTCCATGGCGGCCCACTTTCTTTTTTTCTTTCCTGGGTTGGGTTGCCCCATGGCGTTCCCTTATGAATTTTTTTTTTCACGGTGCCATTTCATTTTTCAAATTCCCACACGATATTTTCTATTTTTAATATATTTTTTTTATTTTCCGATGTATAAAAATTTCAGAGGTGCCTACCTAGCTGGTGAGCATGTACTAGATTGCTTTATTTTATACATACAACTTGACAGCCATTATCAAGACATGGAAAAGAACATAAAATCTAAAAGCATCATTCACAATTATCAAGACATGGAAAGGAACATACTATCTAAACTAAAAGCATCATTCATGATACATGTGTAGATTATTTTTTATGTTTTTCCAACTGGAGTGCAACGCATTTACTATTGTCGTTTAGTACACTGTACACATGAGCCGCTGAGCACAGATCTGAAGTCGACTAAATCAACAAAATTAAACAAATGAACGAGACCTCGAGATGTGCCATTGAGTTTGACTAATGAATTAAAGACAACTGAGTACTTGGAAACTGGCAATCAGTATTTATATATATATGCATGGTTCGCACATGGCTAGCTGGCTATAAAATTAAATCAAGTAGATGAAAATCCAAACCCAAGGCCAATTTCGTTTCATCTACTTGATTTTTAATTTTATAGTATTGGTTAGATTTGTTCGCACAAAGAACAAATCTAACCAATACTATAAATTAAAAATCAAGTAGATGAAACGAAATTGGCCTTGGGTTTGTATACTGTCTCTATTCATTATGATAATTTGTATATAAATTTTGGAAAGCACATGACTCTCGTTTTGTGGATATCTTGGAGAAGGACAAAGTCTTCTTACAGTTTTGTTATTATGCTATTCTCAAATACATTTTAAGATGGGTATCATTTTTTGTTTCTAAATTCTCCGCTCTCCCACGTACTGCTGTCTGGCTGTATCCCACGTTTGAATTTTTTTAAAATTTTCTATCTCACGCTGATGGCTGACAGCCTGACACCAACATTTCGTTGATTTTCATGTTTGAACCATGCCACTGGATTCATCCAGTAGAGAGAGGCCCTTACTTTTTTTTACAAATTACATTATCTATATTTAATTAAAACATTCATGTGACTTAATTTATATAACTAACAAATTATATATTGCAGGTCCAATAATTAGTATTTGTATTTTAAAGTTCATATCACTCAATTATCTTTAATTGATAATTATTTATTTCGTATCCGTATTTAAATCCGTATTCGTAGATTATCCGCTCCGTATTTGTATCCGAATAAAACAGATTTTATGTTAAATTTTGATATCTGTTTACTATCCGTATCTATATTTGTATCCGCTCATTGTAAGATGGATTCGGGTTTAGTTAGTATCAACATTATCCGTTTCGAATCCTCTCCGTTTTCACTCCTAAAAGGAGGGGTTGGTTCAGTTGCCATCTGTGTAGCAGAGCCTGACATGTTGGTTCCACGTGTCATCGACTCTGATTTTTTAAAATCCCATTACTCTTTGTATTTAGAGCTTAACATCTTAATTCATTTACAACTCTAGTTAATTGAGTTGGACTTAATTTATCATTTGTGATTGGTTATTTTATTTTAACTTATTAACATTTTAATTAATTAGTTTTTATTTGATTCAAATTATATATGCTTGTTGCAATTAAATTTTATGATTTTCGTCAATCGGATATTTTATTTAAGAGTCTTGGTTATTACCTATGTTACTCGCATATTTCATATTGACCTTCGTACCCATATCGGACATGTATCGGATACTGATACGCGCCCGATATAGCACCGATATGTATCTGATATGCCAGCTGCCGTATTCGCTTACGTGGTGTATCCTTACTCAGTCGATACAATAACTAATACTGTCACACCCCAAATCAGGAATTCTGGATTAAGGTGTAATCAATTCCCGCCTCGTGTCTAATAATCATAAAGACACGCAAGGCTAGACAAATATAATAATCAAGCACAGCGGAAGCGAAAATAAAGAAATCAAGCAGCAGTCATAAATCCAAAATAATCATACACATACATATAAATCATCCATATAATCCACGTGGGGATAAAATAAACATAGTCTAAGGAAAGGATACATGATCTAGCGAGTCTAATGTACAAAACAAAATCATCGGAACTCGTAACCTAACCAAAGCCCTAAGAAAAACCTATCAAGTTGCGTGGCCATCGGGGACAGCTCCTGGCCTCTCCTGCTGCGGATCACCAGTCTCTGTACCTGAAATCCCACATCAAAAGGTGTGTGAGCGAACGACGCCCAGTATGTGACCCAGTATTATCCCTTCGGGGATCATCTAAGTCAAAGCACTTTAATTGTAAATTTACGTAAAATTCGTTAATTGTTTCATTTAAATGCACATGCTTAAGTATATAACCTATCATACTATCTAAAAAGAAAATACATATAATAATGAGATGATGCGGTTAACCTATCATGTCAACATGCAACGATTCCCAAAAATAAAATCAAGGAGAATGTTATATAAATTATCAAATCGGATCCAGTATCGGAATACTGGGTGTAGAATATAATAATAACAATACGGATAAGTAAACACTCTGTGCCGTGTAAATCGAACCCGAAGGTCCCAAAAGATATTAGTCTAAGTACTGTGGGCAGGGAGCCAATGATACACGTTGCCTAGTGACATCCAGCATTGACTCTCAAGAATATATAAAACCCACTAGCAGATAGATATATCTCAATTCGTGCATTTTTTCTTACTCTAAAACGATTCTTCAACCAAACATATAAAATAGGAGAAATTATACAAGCAAGTCGTAAGAATGTGTTAATCCGTTTCCTCATGAGCAGACCACTGAACTCCACCGTTCGGCCAGACCAAATGGGATAAAGGGCTCGAGATCGGCCTTGGGCTCGAGATCCACCCGTACAATAAAAATATATATCTGCCACTGATTAGAGTCAAAATGATGATGAATTATGTTGGATTTTGGCTTAGGTTTTGCATATTATCTCACACTTATGTTTAATTAATTAGAGAAAAAGGCTACTGTCACCCTTCTTTATGTTTTATTATAGAAAATAGGTTTTGGGACTATTTTATATCAAATGGAGCAAGAATCAGGTCAATTGGATAAGCG
The DNA here is from genome assembly GCA_025461045.1 of Carex parvula. Taxonomy (NCBI): domain Eukaryota; kingdom Viridiplantae; phylum Streptophyta; class Magnoliopsida; order Poales; family Cyperaceae; genus Carex; species Carex parvula. The sequence continues at coordinate 28,936 of JAJGRW010000594.1, forward strand.
ACGCTCATCGACTAAGGCTCTGTTACGGCCCGTATTGCCTAATACGGACCTAGCTGAATACGAATCAGGAGATAGCGCAATACGCATTAAACCCTTCAGCGACATGGTCTCAATACGGACCGTACCAGCCAGTGTGGTCCGTAACCAAGGCGCCCTTTAGGGAATAACCGCTGACAGTTGTATCCAGACCATGTTTCTTGGCCTCCACTCAACTCCAGACGTCCCTCCACTCCTATATAAACACCCTGGACAGAAGAAGAACTCATCTTTGTAATTTGGGTTAGATTTGATTAAGTAAGGAAAAGAGGAGTGATTGTAACAATGCCGTTCCGCAGCTAAGTTCTTTTCTTAGGGGCTAGGCAGTAAACCTTGTTACTCATGATGCTTTGATATATATATTTTCTGTTGATTATGATTTCTTGTTGTTTGATTGAAATGCTTTTGTGATTTATTATCCCTTCATCTAATATCGAAGATCTAGTTTAATCCGTTAGGGTAGTGACAGTGCTTTAATGGTAAGAGAAACTATGGTGCTCGAGTTAACCTCATTGGGAATCAATAGATTTATGTGAAGAAAACCTTAGCGGGGAAACCATAAATCGGAACAACAAAACGCGAACCAAGTTCTATCATTTGCGTAAGATAAATCGCAGTGATCTATCTAGTAACTTGTGTATTTAGAGATCTGTCATTTGCGTAAGATAACTCGCAGTGTCCTATGTAGTATCTCGATGGAAGATATGTCATTTGCGTAAGATAACTCGCAGTGTCCTATGTAGTATCTCGATGGAAGATCTGTCATTTGCGTAAGATAACTCGTAGTGTCCTATGTGGTGTCTTCCATAAACAACAACAGGAAATCAGACCCGACAGAGGTGGAATATCAAAGTGGATTGAGTAGCAATGGTGTGCCAAAACCCTAGGAATTCCCATCTCTATCTTTATTTTAATTACTTTTAATTATTACCAAATTTGCATTGATCACAACTTCAACTCTCAAATTTTCAGATTTCGTCTAGCCTTTCGAAAGATTGTGATTTGATCGCTCAAGACTATAAACCAATATTCTCTGTGGATCGATCTCGATTATACTACTCGATAGGATTGTGCGCTTGCAATCTGAACTGATAGCATTTCTGACCGTATTCTGAATAAACTATTGTATACGCTTTAATTTCTTTTTGTGAAGGTTAATGGCTTTAAATGCCAACTAACAATTTCATTGATAAAAAACGTATTTACATCGAGTCAAATGACTCTAATTACTAGATCTAAACTCTTTCATTCTCATTAATTAATTAAACTACTATCATCATCTAATCCTACTTATTTACACTCTTAAACACCATATCCGATTCCGATTCCGTCTGATAGCCGCCGCGCTCCAATGGTCAGATCTACTCATCGCCGCACTCCGACGGCCAAATCTATCCACCCCTTGCCCGATCAAGATTGGTAATTTCACATTTGTAATGATATATATTCACAAAACCATTTGGTTTGGCAGTTTGGCCAAGTTCTTTTGTTCATTTTTATTAACAGAGTGCAATGTCCTTCCTGTTCATTTTAATATCCATGTTGCTGGAGCATATCGAATACATGTATAATGCTAGAGTTGACCCTGCTCTTTACTTGAACAATGTTATACTTCTTTTTTTTTTTCCTTCCAGGTTTAATAACACTTGTAATGTTTCTTTTTTTCTTTTGAGCTTCTGAAAGGTAATGTAAATCAAACTAAGATTCATTTTTATAAAAATAGAAGTTAATGAAAAATTCTCCTACATTTGGCTGATCCATACCTCAGTACCACCAGAAGACACATCCTGGCCCTCCTGTGAGCCAAAGGACATCCATTCCAGATTAAACAAAACATTTCCTGAAGGGTCCCATGTCCAGAGTAGAGGCAGCAATATAATAAGAGCGTTGAGAAGCAAAGAAATTAATTTATGTATAATATACTAAGTTATCTGCAGACTCAAATTAATATTTCTTTACCTCCCTCTCCCTCTGTCCAGCTCGTGCTTGAAATGCAATTAATTTTAATCTATTCAAAACATTTGTGGATGGATATTTATCTATCTTGTTGTACACAAAACAAGGTAAAAAAATATATGCATATTAGTTTTTATAAAGAGATAAAAAAAATTAATAATTTACAAATAATATCTTATCTCAATAATTAAACGGACTGGCTTCATAATAGAAAACAGGCAAATAATTATATTATTGAAGTCTAAACTTAGTAAACACATGAATTAAAATAAAGCTCTATTTCGTGTTAGTTGAAATTTAATCTGTTAGTGTTCTCACTCCTCTTCATCCCCGTATCATTACCTACAAATAACTATATATGGTCACGGCTATTTATTTATTTTTATTTTTTTTGGGGGAAGGGGGGGGGGGGGGGGGGAGGGGTTTCAATTGGTCGATTAGGAGAAGATGGAAATCTGAAGGTGCAAATAACATATAAGTTTCATAAAGTGATATATATCTCATAAGAGATGAGTACAATATATTTATGAGTTCCGAGTTCGGATAGCCACTATATGTATTAAATTTTTAAATTTTAATTCTTTTTAGACACAAAATTTTATGCGGACATTAGGTTTAAGATTAATTGAACTAGTTTATCGTTAATTAGATGCCGAGAGAAGTGGTGAAGCCGATGGAAAACACAATATTTAATACTCAGTTCGGTGCAAGATACCCACAAAGTAGTTGAGCATAAAGAATTTGTCTTTGGTACAGTGGCAAAGGCACATGGCTCCTATGTGAGAGGTCATGGGTTCGAAACCCACAATGTGGGGAAATCTTCTATATTAATACATAAGGTTTGAAAAAGTAGTTGAGCATACAATATTAGTAATTGACATTTCCGGTTGAATACCAAAATTTGAAGATGAGTTGGACGTGGGAGTGCACAATGTGGATCATGTGCCCTATGATAACTCTGTAGCATTTCCTTTGAACAGAAGTGGCAATAATATATTAAGATATTTTCTGCTAGTTAATAACAATAGCGTTGAAAAACTTCACTACTACTGAAATTAATCTCCTTATCCCGTAGCATTCGCATTAACAGATCAATAGGTGCGTCTTCACTGCTACTGAAAATGATTTGGGTAAATACATTTTTCTATAATTACTTTCAATTGGTGTGACAAAATTTCACTACTACAGAAAAGGCGACTATATGTATACGGTTGAAAATGCTAATGACACATGGTTCTGCAACGGTGTCTGCATGCATCGTATATGAAAGTGTCAATACATTGTACAAGATTGCGCAACCGTGTCTATAAATAAGTTACAAACACGGTTCCTATAAGGGGACCGTGTCAGACCTCAAAAAAGGCATTCAAATTACAGAAACAATTATTATATTCAACATTAATTCAACATATATATACATTCATAGTTCAACAAATACTCAACATGCATATACATTCATAACTCCTATATATGTATAACAAATATTCAACATGTTTTATCTACTTGTTTTTTCTTCTTTAATTGATTAGATATGAATTTTGAGATATGACTTCTTCAATTTTTATTTATAACATGTTTTATCTGTAGGTAATTAGTTTGTCATTTCAACACTTGCTGGGATTAAAAAATGCACATTGAATTAAAAAATGTAGAAGGGAGAATAAAATGACCATGTGGTGTTCTACCTGATCGTGTTCCTTGGACTGAGTTGATATATAATCCCTTCCACATAAAGAGATTAAACTGCAACTCAGTTCAGTTAGTCAGAAGGGCCGAACAGCACGTGGACGTTCTATTAGAGCATTGATTCAGTAATTAATGAATATGGACTCTTGTAGAGAATCATGTATAAAAACAAATAGTACGTAAATTAAAAGAAAATGTGTTGATAACAAAGAGAACAAATTCTAATGGCAAAGGCAAAGGGCTTTGCGTGAGAGGTTGCAGGTTCGAAATTCGAATGGAGGATTCCTTATGTATATAAAAACAATTGGTTGGCTTTACCCAACTTTACTAAACAAAAAAAATGTATCGATAACAATGAGAACAAATTTAATGATTAATTGTTAAATGAAAATGTTCTCCTTAATTTCGGCTGCTAAGATTTCAACAAAAAATTCGGTAGCTAGCTCGTGTATAAAATTTAGGGGAAATTTCACGTATACCCCTCAAAAACTTCAAAATTACGTATTTCCTCTAAATTTTGAAATTACATATTTCCCCCTCTAAACTTCAAAATCTCACAAATTTACCCATTTTAATGTCTTTTATATTAAAACTCATTCTAAATTTATAAAATACCCATTTTACCCTTTATTAAAAGCATAAAATGCCCATCATTTATATTTTTAAAAACAAACTATAAAAATATATGTCGAATTTCAAAGTAAATAAGAAGACAGACTTGATTGGAAATAGAGAACAAGCAAATGTTATTTTTAAAGTCTAAGATCGCAGATTTGAATTAAAATAAGGCTTTACCTAGTCTTAGTTTAAATTTAATCTTTCAGTGTCCTCTCTCCAAAATTATTTCAAAAGTTTCTGAGCAGAAAATAACCTACCTGAACTTGGACATGAGCTTAAATAGATCTTCCTTTCCAGTTTTTGAATAAATTATAGCTTTCAGAAAATCGTAGAGAGTGTACAATATGATGGCCGTAGGATGTGACATCTATGTTGGTAGGCTTCAATGATCAATTTTGGCAGAATATTGAGATTTGCGGATGGGCCAGTGGATAATAATAAAAATCAAGTAACGTAAATGTAATTTAAAGAGATAAAATTTAGAATTTAATATATCATTGTTTAGAGAAACTATATGGATTAAATATTAATTTTTTTTAATCATTTCTAAACACATAATTGAAATGTAAATTTTATTTCAAATTTGATCAGTTTATCTTTAGATGTGTTGAGAAGGGGGCAGCTGCATGTTACTTTCTTAGGTGATGCATGTTCATCTCAAATATGTAATACTGATTTCAAGGTGAAAGCATGAAACCCGGCGACCTTAATGTACTAAAAAATTGATACCCATCTTAAAATTTATTTGAGAATAGGAATAACTATACTGGAAGAAGACTTTGTCCTTATCCAAGATATCCACATCAGTGCATGGGAGCTCACAACGCGGATCATGTTCTTTTCAAAATTTATATACAAATTATCATAATGAATAGAGACAGTATACAAACCCAAGGCTAAAGTTAATTTTCGTTTCATCTACTTGATTTTTATTTTTATAGTATTGGGTGGATTTGTTCTTAGTAGAGGTACAAAAGCTGTGTCTTTTTATCCAGATTGTTGATGGAGAAAGGCTTGAGATGAAAATTTTGAACAACTGTCAAAGCTTTGCTGAAGCAAAATTGTAGTGGCTCGAGTTTGGTGCCTTAATTTCAATTTTCTCTCTACAAGTAATTATGACTAAGGATTGTACTTCTTAGATAGGCCCAGACGAAGCAATGGGCTTGGGCCCAACAAGTAATGGAATTTTGGATTCCTGGACTATATACATAAACACATAAATACAATTCGACATTATTAAGTATTAGTTCGGGTACAATAAAGAGAAATATACAAAAAAAAAATATATTTTTTCTTATTAAAAGTGGGTCAATCTATAAAATGTCCTAATTATTATTGCTTGGTCCAAGTCAATGTTCTTAGTTGCTCTAACTATCATTTCCTTTTATTTTACACCGAAGCAACAGTAACATATAATTAATATCATTTCTTCAAATTTCTTATTTGCAGGAGAAATTCTTAATGTGTATTAAGAAATGATTGGTCCGCAACAAGGCAAAATAATCTCTATTGATTGATAACAAGCCTACATAATAAATTCTTTTAGAGGAAGGTCTTCCAGATTTTATTATTTTCATATGAATTTTTAATCAGCGACTTTCCCATATATATATATATATATACTTTCTATATGAGAACATTACGTTATATATATATATATATATACTTTCTATATGAGAACATTACGTTTTATTTTGTCTTATCTACTCTATTTTAATTTCATTAATGGATTACAGAATAATCTGTCTAGTCTTTTCTGATGAACATCCCACCTACTTAATAAAAAATACCCTATTGACTGGTAATACATAGAATGAATGTATACGTACAAATTTAGTACAAATTTAGTATACGTACAAATTTAGTATAACATAGAATGAATGAATGAATGTATACGTACAAATTTTGTATACTTAATAAAAAATACCCTATTGACTGGTAATAAAAGCCTACGATGATAATTTTAAATTGAAAAAAAAATAGAATGAATGTATACGTACAAATTTGGTAGACGTGAATGTTGCCTTGATCGAAATTGGATCTTTTTGGCTTAATTTGATATAAAAATAGAAATCCAAAAGTAACTAGGCAAACAAATCTTGATTTATAAATATTGTCACCCATAAAGAAAGTGAAGTAAAGAGAGAATTTTCCTACAGGGGAAAATATTTTCGACGAATCAAACTCATTTTGTATTTTTTATAAAAATAATAATTATAATTTATTAGCCTCTATATTAAGCGTGAACTATATGTACGGTGCTAATTTGCTAATTGTGAACCCATTACCAATTTAAATTGTGCATAATCGACCCAAGAGAAAATATATATTAATTTTTTAAGTATAAAAAGTTAATAAATTTATTATTTATCATTTTTTTATTGTTAAATATCAACTCTATATAAATTTAAAAACAAACAGAATTCAAATCTTTAGGTGCGAATATGTTTCCGAGGAAAACCGGAGGTTGAATGTGAGATAAGAAAATTAACAACATATATATCAACTCTATATAAATTTATTGACGGTATCTTATATTTTTGTTTGCTTGCTTTAATTAAAAATTAAATGCTGCCACATGGTAGGGAACTAATTGGATGATACATAGAGATTACTTTGACTTCGACCATTACAAAAATTGGAGACATTTGCAAATATATTTTAGTGTATCATATTAATTTATTATTGATCGGCACGATATACGGATCAAATTGCAAAATAAATATATCACAGTTGTCTGGGGGAACAAACACATCTGTGGATGATTCGCTTGTTGAAGTGTAAATAATATAAAAACAAAATAAGGAGTCCCGGAGATGATCGGTCGTTGCCCTATATAATAACGTATCTTAAGTGAATAGTTGGAAGCACTGCAATCCTAATTAGCCATTATAAGAATATTAGCAAATTCTGTTAATAAGCATAGCAGTATACCATTAATTGTTCCCTGTACGATGAGCTTCAACGACAATGACTTCAGTTCGCACTTCAACTTCGAGGACGACAACGACAATGTCTTTGTTGCCGGTGATGACAAAGACGAGGACGAGGACAACGAGGATGGAGATGATGACGACGAAGACCAGGACGAGGACAACGAGGATGGCGATGATGACGACGAAGACGAGGACGAGGACAACGAGGATGGAGATGACGACGACGAAGACGAGGACGAGGACGACTACGAGGATGAGGATGAGGATGAGCACAACTATGAGGACGAGCCGATTGTTCTTCCTCCAGGTTCGTTCCCAGTTGTCTAACCGTTCAAAGAATTGTAAATTCTTTATTTTAAGCACTATTCATCCCAATCAACCATCTTTTGTTCAATATTGGATAAAGTTATTACTCTATAACTTCAGTTCGTTCTACATATTGAACGCATTGGAGTTAGTTTGCTAATATTGAAAAAAGCTTACGGGTACCCGCTGTGCAATGCTAAAAAAATATGAGAACATGCTTATGGGTACATCCCACTGTGCTTGTCAATTATTAAATATCAAATTTTAATCAATTTAAGCATCAATTATTAATTTTTTATGTGTCAAATTTTAGTTATTTATACATAAACATATAAACAAAAAAATATATCAACATGTATTAAGAAATGATTAGTCCGCATCAAGACAAAATAATTTCCGTTGATTGATAACAACCTTACATAATAAATTCTTTTAGAGAAAGGTATTCCAGATTATAATATTTTCATATGTATTTTTAATCAGCGACTTTCCCATATAAATATATATATATATATATATATATATATATATATATACACACACATTCTATATGAGAACATTACGTTTTCTTTTGTCTTATCTAATCTATTTTGATTTCATTAATGGATTACAGAATAATTTGTCTAGTCTTTTCTGATGAACATCCCACCTACTTAATAAAAAAAACCCTATTGACCGGTAATACGTACATCTTACCTTATCATCTTAGTTTTAAATTTAGATTAAGCCTACGATGATAATTTAAAATTGAAAAAAAAAATAGAATGGAAATTTCCTTGTGGGATTGAAACACAAGACCAAATGAATGTATACGTACAAATTTAGTAGACCTGAATGTTGCCTTGATCGAAATTGGATCTTTTTGGCTTAATTTGATATAAAAATAGAAATCCAAAAGTAACTACGCAAACAAATCTTGATTTATAAATATTGTCACCCATAAAGAAAGTTAAGTAAAGAGAGAATTTTCCTACAGAGGAAAAATATTTTCGACGATTCAAACTCATTTGTATTTTTTATAAAAATAATAATTAGAATTTATTAGCCTCTATATTAAGCGTGAATTATATGTACTGTGCTAATTTGCTAATTGTGAACCCATTACCAATTTAAATTGTGCATAATCGACACAAGACAGAATTCAAATCTATATAAATTATGTATAAAAAGTTAATAAATTTATTATTTATAATTTTTTTTTGTTAAATATCAAGTCCATTCTATAGTCGGTAATATGAAAGAGACCAAGTCCTAGAAAATGTCCTAGAAAATGTCCTAGAAAAGTCCATTCTATATTAAGAAAATGTCCTAGAAAATGTCCTAGAAAATGAAAGAGACCAAGTCCTAGAAAATGTCCTAGAAAAGTCCATTCTATAGTCGATAATTTTTTTTTTTGTTAAATATCAAGAAAGAGACCAAGTCCATTCTATAAAATTCAAGAAGTTTCTAACCGACTATAGTCGGTAATATGAAATGTCCTAGAAAATGCTTTTGTAATATTTTATATTTAAAAGCATCTAGACTTTTGAGTATCATGTATAATCCAGAATTGTGTTAACCGACATTATAGTATATATATAGGTGGTACAGGCTTATGTATGGGGTGTGAAAAATATATCAAGGCTTTGTACTCCAAACCTTGTATTCCTCTTTAGTAATAAAAGAAATTATATTACAAACTCCTCTTTCAATACCACAATCCGAGTTTCATTTCCAACACCTTATACGATGAGCTTCGACGATGACAAGCCGATTGTTCTTCCTCCAGGTTCTTTCCAGTTGTCTAACCGTTCAATTGATTTTTTTTTTCAAATTCTTTATTTTAAGCACTATTCATCCCAATCAACCATCTTTTGTTCAATATTGGTTAAAGTTATTACTCTATAACTTCAGTTCGTACTACATATTGAATGCATTGGAATTAGTTTGCTAATATTGAAATTACTGCAGGGCCAAGACCCACCGTGCCTGGAAGAGTACAGCTGGCAATCAGAAACAACGACAAGGCACCACTTGGAGAAAACATCCAAAAGGTGATGCTGGAACTCACCGGCGAAGAAAAAAGTCCATTGGGATTGGACCTTGTGGTGGTTTTAGATTTTTGCTACTGGATAAGAGAAGAAAAAAGTCAATTGAAAATGGCTCTCCTATTTCTGATGAAGAAACTCAGAGTTGTCGACCGCTTGTCGATTGTCACCTACTCCTTTAAAGCAGAGATACTTTGCCCATTGCGACAAATGGCTAAAAGTTCCCAAACGGAATGGGAATTTGATAACATTGAAGATCTAATCACCTCATGGATGGAAACTGAATCGGAATTGGAATTTGATAACATGGCCGACGGCCTTGAGATAGCACTGAATATTCTCAAGAACCGTTCAGTTTGCAGTGGACGTGTTGGCGTCATCATGCTTATGTTAGGTTGTGAAGACAATATAGGCAATGTTGCTGCTGTTCCGGTAGGAAATGTACCTGTGCACACATTTGGTTATGGTAAAGATCATGATCCGAAGGTACAGTTGAAAATTGAATGTAAACACTTAATTATTGACTATTTGAAGCAAAAATTTGCATGTGGTGCATTCTAATTAATTTGTTCATGTTCTTAATAGGTGCTCAAAGTTATTGCCAATAATAGTCAGCTGGGAGGAACCTACTCGGCTGTTCGTGACGGCAACTTGAGCTTAGCCTTTTCACAGTGCTTGGCCGGGCTTCTCAATGTGGTTGCTCAGGACTTGACAGTGACTGTGAGTCAAATCAAAGATGAGTCAACAGTAAAGCATGTATCTGCCGGAAGTTATCCGCAATCCAGGGACATTGTTGCTGGTTCTATAACTATAACATTCGGCGATATCTACATCCGAGAGATCCGCAAGGTGTTAGTCGACATTCTTCTCCCTGTTACTAAAAAGGAAGATGAAGCAGATGTTCTCAAAGTCTCTTACACATACAGGTATATCAAATCACAGTAACAAGCAAACAAAATATGCATATGCGAATAACCTATGAGCATTTTGATGACTATCGTTAATCTTATTGTAAATCTTATGCGGATGCAGATTTGATGGAGAACTCTATGAGGCCAGTCCTCAGACTGTTACTGTACACCGCAAGTCAGGGTTGAGAGCTGAAGAGAAGCAAGCACTACCAGAGGTGAGAGCGGAAGAGGTTCGTCTTGTAATTGCCGAGGTGGTCAAACAAGCGACCGCTGATGCTGATGAGAAGGACCTTAAAAGTGCTCAGGACAAGCTTGCGAATGGTCTGCTTGAATTGGAGGATGCGGATATAGAGAAGTTGAAGGCCCAGCTAAGGCCCGAGCTAGAGGAGCTGCTCAAATTGATGCAAATGTCACAAGAAATTTATGAAAGCCAAGGACTTCCTTTTGCATATTCCTTACTGATTTCCCTTGCCACACAGCGTCAAACGGCAAGAGGAAGTAATATCAGTAAGTTTCAGCTCTTTTCCACTCCCGCTATGCAAGAATTCCTTGAGGAAGCCAAGAAGTTGCAGGATATGGAAGATAACAAGCAATATAACAATGATCCAAATTCATCAGGTTCGGTCCCAGTTGTCTCATCGTTCAAACACTGATGTTTGTTTTACAAATTATTATTTTAACCAATATTGATCCCAATTAGCCATCTCTTTTTGAAGATTATATAGTGTAATTATCATGATTTGGAAAATCGGCTGATTTTTCCCGAGTTGACTCGGTTGTGCTAGTAATGTGCAGAAAAACGATAAAATCGATGATAAATTGAAACAATCGGTCAAATTTCCTCTATTGCTCTTGTGTTTAGAGCCAAATTAAACTGTTTTGATAGTTAAATCAACCAATTTGTATTTTTCCATGGATGTCAAAGACAATTGGGGAAAATAGATGCGACCCGGAGAAGAGAAGAAGCTTTAAAGGATTATAAAATGTTAGATAGACTGGGTGTACGTGAGGTGTGTACTATTATATTTGAGAATATAATTGTTTCACGGTAGACCATGTTCTTACCTACTATTATATAGATAAGTGATCCAAAACGGATTGTTTTAAATTTGTAATGTTTTACTGAATAGAGGCAAGGGTGTATTGTGTACAGCTGTTGACACACGACTGGTTTGTTTGCTTTTTTTTTATTTGACTAAAAAGTAAAGAATGAGAGTATGGGATTAAACTAAAAATTTGATTGTTATGAAGATATAAAAGTAGAAATAAAAAAAAAAAGTATTTCACTTGTAAATATTAGTTAGTTTATTATTATTATTTTATTTTAAATTATATAAGTTTTATTTCTTTAAGTAATTTCAACACAAATTTGATTGTTATTATATTAATGTTTTTATTATTTGAATCAGTAAAACAATATCCTTTTTTATATTTTAATACGGAGAATAATAAGATGATCCAGCTAGGTCGTCAGAGCTTTTGACAGTAAAAAAAAAATATGTTATGGTTATAATGCTTGTATTATCTTATATTAGTGCATTATTTGAGTGTAATATTTTATCTTAACATAATTTTTTGACAAATTATTTTTTATCAATTTTTTTATTTTTTTTAGTACAAAATAAGATTCTGCTAAAAAAATCCGAGTTTCCGATCCAATTCGGCCGATTCCGGCCAATTTATCCGATTTTGATTCAACAATCAAGTGACCAATTCAGGTTCCGATTCTGATTTTCAGAATTATACCATTATTGAAATTCATACCACATTGAATTAGTTTTGCTTAATTTGCTTATGGCTACTACTGCAGTGCCGAAACCCATCAAGCCTGGAAAAGTACAGCTGGAAATCACAAAGGCGCCATTTGAAACAAACATCCATAAGGTGTTGTTGGAGCTCTCCGAAGTAGAAAATAGTGAGTTTGGGTTGGACGTTGTGGCGGTCTTGGATGTTAGCAGCAGCATGGAAGGAAATAAGTTAGCGAAAATGAAAATAGCTATGCTACTTTTGATTAATAATCTCAGCTTTAAGGACCGTTTGTCGGTTGTTGAGTATTCTAGTAAAGCAAAGAGGCTATGCCCATTGACCCAGATCACTGAAATTTCTCAAACAAAACTCGAAAATCTGATCGATGATTTGAAACCTCAGCCTGGAACAAACATCACTGATGGCCTTGAGACGGCACTGAATGTTCTCAAGCATCGTTCATTTGGCAGTGGACGTGTTTGTGTTATCATTCTTATGTCGGATGGTGAGCAGAATCAAGGCAGTGATGCTGCTGATCTTCCAGTAGGCAACGTTCAAGTGTTCACATTTCGTTTTGGTGAAGATCACTATTGTGAATGCCACAGAGAATCACAAGAAGATCAAGAAGAATCTTCTTATTTCCTTCTAAGCTGGAGCCGAATTTGTGCAATATCAAGAATATCTATTGTATTTATTTTATTTCTTTGTTTGCTAAAGGTTACCAAAAATAAGAATAAGGAAAATAAGGCATGTATCCTAGCCGAATCTATATAGCTATTGATAAAAGGGGCTGGTTGCTACTCTCTTTTGTAACTATTCAATTATGAAATAAAATTAGGGAGGGAAGGGATTCTTGGGAGTCTGTGTGTTCGATTCTTCCTTTCTTCTCATTTTAATTCTGAAAATTCAACATGGTATCAGAGCTATGTTCCAGTGGTACTGATTGCTGATGGCTATGCCGAAGGTGATCTAGCTACTACATTGGTTCCTAGTTCTTTCTTTGCACTCCTCTACGATACAAGAATTTCTGTACCAGTCTTTCCCATGGCCGAAACTCACCAGAAACACTTTTCAGCTCAACCCCTTACCAATGTGCTCCTTAACGGCTCAAATTATTTGCCATGGTGTCGTGCAGTAACAATTGCCCTTGGAGGTCGTGCCAAGCTAGGACACATTAATGAAACCGTCACAAAACCAACAGAAGCTGATGAATTAGCAACCTGGCAAACTAGTGATCATTTGGTTATGTCATGGATATTCAATTCCATGGAACCCCAAGTCTACGAGATATTTGCCTACTCTGACTCTGCAAAAACCTTGTGGGATGCACTGAAAGAGATGTATGGGCAGGTGAACAATGCGTCCAGAGTTTTTGAACTTCAACAAAAACTTGCAAGTTCTAAGCAGAGTCCAAATCAGTCTTTTATCAACCACCTAAGCAATTTGAAGAAGCAGTTGGAAGAGTTAAAGCAATATCGACCTACTGCTTCAACGGTGGCCCAGTATGTTAAAAGAGAAGAGCAGGACAAGGTTTTTCTTCTCTTAGCAAGTCTCACATCTGAATATGAAGAGGTAAAGAGAGATATACTAATGCGGGCGGAATTGCCTTCATTCACCACCGTGTGTGCTATCATCCAAGGAGAAGAGACTCGAAAACGGGTCATGAATTTTGACAGTAAGGTAATGAACCCTCCAGGTAATATTGAAAATTCTGCTCTTTACTCAAACTTTAAAACAGGAGAAAATCGGTGGAACAAGAACAAGGAGAAGAAGGTAAAATTCAACTGTGAACATTGCCATCGAGACGGACACACCAAAGACCGGTGCTGGGTTCTTCATCCACACTTAAAACCGACCAAATTCAAAAACGTGGAGGCAAAGGCAGTAGTGCATGCTGAAAATACTGCAACTGCTGACAACAACTTCCAGAATCAACTCGACCAGCTGAACCGCCAACTGCAAACATTGATGGAGTCTCACACCAGGGCCACGGTAGCTACTGGTGCTTCTGGTTCGACTAGTGCAGATCTAGTTAAAACCGGATTCAACATTGGTAATTGTTTCGCCCTTTCCTCTATTCATAATTCACAAGTTATTGTGGATACAGGTGCAACTGACAACTTGTTCAGCTCAAGTCAATTTCTATCAAATACCAGCCCAAATACCACCTATTCTCATGTAATTGTGGCCAATGGAACTGCAGTGCCCACTAAGGGAATCGGAAAAACTGAAATTTTTAAAAGGGAAATAGATGCTGTGGTGGTTCCAGATTTAAAGACAAATTTACTTTCTGTTAGTAAATGCACTAATCTATGGAATTGTAATGTGATATTCACTCCTCAGAAAGTAATGTTCCAGGACCGGGTTTCGGGGAAGAAGATTGGTGAAGGATGTTTGACAGATGGACTGTATGTGATAAATTTGAAGCCTTCAGCTTATGCAGTTACAAAAACAAAACCGGTATCTTCTCAAGTGTGGCATCAACGTTTGGGACACCCTTCTGATCGTGTGCTACATTGTTTGAATATGTCTCTAAACTTTGATTCTAGTTGTTGTGATTCTTGTCATTTTGCTAAACAGCATAGATTGTCATTTCCTGAACGTTTCAATAAAACTAGTGAACTGTTTGAACTAGTCCATTCTGATGTTTGGGGAAATGCCCCAGTGGAATCCAAGGAAGGGTTCAGATATTTTGTTACATTTATTGATGATAAAAGTCGTGCTACTTGGTTATATTTGCTTAAGTCTAAACGAGAAGTTTACACTATTTTTCAAGATTTTTACAATATGGTAAGAAATCAGTTCAACACAACCATCAAGGTTCTCAGAATAGACAATGGCACTGAATACACGAATCATGAATTTCAAGATTTTTTAAAGAAAATGGGTATCTCTCACCAAACCTCTTGTGTTGGCACCCCTCAGCAGAACGGAATTGCTGAACGGAAGAATAGACATTTACTCGAAGTTACTCGGGCTCTTTTATTTTCTGGAAATTTACCTAAAAACTATTGGGCTGACGCCGTTCTTACCGGATGTTACTTGATAAATCGGTTACCTAGTCGGGTTTTAAGCTTTAAAAGTCCGTTGGAGATATTGTATAACCGAAAAATTAATATTTCTCACTTGAGAGTTTTTGGGTGTATTTGTTATGTTCATTCACAGGATGGAGGAAAGTTGGATGCCCGGTCACGTAAGTGTGTTTTCCTTGGATATTCATCTAGTAAGAAGGGTTACAAATGTTTTGATCCTAATACCAAAAAAACATATATTTCTCGTGATGTAGCATTTGATGAGAATCATAAGTATTTTTCAGATAAAGTCAAGAGTCAGGGGGAGCAACTGGAACTGGATCAATTCACTGCTGAGTCACCCCCTATTCCAGTTCACAATTCGGAACCAAGTACGCATACTACTGGAGAGGAAAATGGTGATAGAATAAATGAAGGTACTGTAGTGGAAGAAGAACCTGAGCTTGTCGAACTAGGTCAAATTAGAAGATCTACTAGACCAGTGCGCCTTTCTACTCGGTTAAGAGATTTTGTAACTTATTACACCACCCAGCACCCGATACAAAAGCATCTAAGGTATGATGGGATCTCTAAAAACTTTTGGAATTTCTTGACTGTTATTGAAGAGAAAACTGAACCTGTGAATTTTGAAGAAGCTAGTAAAAGTGACGTATGGAGAAAGGCCATGAATGAAGAACTAATGGCCCTTAAGAAAAATCACACAAGGGAATTGGTAGAGTTACCAATTGGCAAGAAACCCGTAGGTTGTCGGTGGATTTACAAAATAAAATTCAATAGTGATGGGTCAATTGAGAGACATAAAGCCAGACTAGTTGCGAAAGGGTTTACACAAACTTATGGAGTAGATTATAAAGAGACATTTGCACCAGTTACCAAGATGAACACTGTCCGTACTGTAATGTCTGTTGCTGTTAATCACAATTGGCCTTTGTTTCAAATGGATGTTAAAAATGCTTTCCTTCATGGGGAGTTGGAAGAAGAAGTCTACATGGAAGCACCACCTGGTTTGTCTTTAAACAAAGGAGTAGTGTGCAGGTTAAAGAAAGCTATATATGGACTGAAACAATCTCCACGAGCTTGGTATGGCAAGTTGAGCTCTGCACTGACCAAAGTCGGCTACAAAAAGAGTGAAGCAGATTCCTCTATGTTCACTATTATCTCTGATAAAGGAATTGTCATTATTCTAATTTATGTAGATGACCTTGTAATTACAGGTAGTGATCAACAAGGAATAGCAGCTCTCAAAACTCATTTGAGAACAGAATTTGACATAAAAGACCTTGGGTATTTGAGGTACTTCCTTGGAATTGAAATAGCACGTTCTCATAAAGGTTTGTTTCTATCTCAAAGAAAGTATGTGTTGGATTTGTTGAAAGAAACTGGAAAATTAGGAGTTAAGCCATCTAATGTTCCTATGGATTACAATAGCAAGTTTGTTTCAGACGGAGAAGTGCTTGAAAATGTTAGCCAATTCCAACGTTTAGTTGGTAAATTAATTTATCTCACAATTACCAGACCTGACATAGCTTATTCTGTGAGTTTTGTGAGCCAATTTATGCAGAGACCAACTAAGCAACACATGGAGCTAGTGGATCAAATACTGAGATACTTGAAGGGTGCACCAGGAAGAGGAATTCTAATGCAGAACAATGGACATGTCGACATAACCGGGTACTCTGATGCTGATTGGGCAGGTAACCCGATTGACCGAAGATCGACTAATGGTTTTTGTACCTTTGTAGGAGGAAACTTGGTTACTTGGAAAAGCAAAAAGCAAGCAGTTGTTGCAAGATCTAGTGCAGAGGCGGAATATCGTGCGATGGCAGTAGCAACTAGTGAGATCGTGTGGTTACGATTGCTTCTTCAAGAATTGGGTTATAACATGAATGGCAAACCAACGAAATTGTTTTGTGATAATCAAGCTGCTATTCACATTGCATCAAATCTTGTTTTTCATGAGAGAACTAAACACATAGAAGTGGCATGCCATTATGTACGAGAGAAGGTACTCGACAAAACAATTGAGACGCCCTTTATTCGCAGCAAAGATCAGCTAGCAGACATTTTCACCAAAGCTCTACCGAAGGGTGTCTTCGGCGAACTAATGGGCAAGTTGACCTCAGATTCCATCTTCGGTGCAACTTGAGGGGGAGTATTGTGAATGCCACAGAGAATCACAAGAAGATCAAGAAGAATCTTCTTATTTCCTTCTAAGCTGGAGCCGAATTTGTGCAATATCAAGAATATCTATTGTATTTATTTTATTTCTTTGTTTGCTAAAGGTTACCAAAAATAAGAATAAGGAAAATAAGGCATGTATCCTAGCCGAATCTATATAGCTATTGATAAAAGGGGCTGGTTGCTACTCTCTTTTGTAACTATTCAATTATGAAATAAAATTAGGGAGGGAAGGGATTCTTGGGAGTCTGTGTGTTCGATTCTTCCTTTCTTCTCATTTTAATTCTGAAAATTCAACAATCACAATCCAGAGGTACAGTTAAAATTTCAAAATAACCTCTTACTTTTTGACCATTTCAAGAAAAAATTACCTGTGCCGCGTTCTTATTAACTTTTTCAAGACTTAATAGGTGCTCATCGCTATCGCCAATAATAGCTGGCAGGGAGGAACCTACGCGCAGGTTTCCATGGACAACTTGAACTTAACCTTTGGCCATTGCTTAGATGAGCTTCAAAGGGTGCTTGTTTGGGACCTGACAGTGACTGTCACTCAAATAGAAAGAGTGTCAACAGTAAAACGGGCATCTGCCGGAAGATATCTCCACTCTGTAGACATGGCTGCTGGTTTTGTAACTATAACATTTGGCACTCTCTACAGGAAAGATGTCTGCAAGGTGTTAGTTGACATTCTTCTCCATCTTACCGAAAAGGAAGGTGAAGTAGATGTTCTCAAAGTCTCTTACACATACAGGTATATCAAATCACAATATCTTCCAAAAAAATTATGTATATGTGTAGTTATGTACTTGTGTACAACTTATCACTATTTTGATGACTCTGAGCAGAAACAGCTTTGATGGAGAACTGTTTGTGGCTAATCCTGCGACTGTTACTGTACGCCACACGTCAGAAGCGCGAGGTTTGTGTTGGGATGAATACGGTATTATTTGTGTAGAGGTCAATTTGCTTATTGCTGAGGGGATCAAACAAGCAACAGGTGTTGCTGATAAGGAGGATCTGAAAAGTGTTCGGGGTGAGCTTGTCCACAGTCTGAATACATTGGGGGAGATGAACGGGGAGAGCAGGTATTACTTCACGGAAGATCTGAGGAGGCATCTGAATGATTTGAAGACCGAGCTGGAGGAGCTGAGTGAATTGATGCAATCACAAGCAATAAATGAAAAGCAAGGCCGCTCTTTTGCATATTCCTTACTGATTTCCAATTTCACCCAGCGTGGATTGGAAAGTGGTAAATTTAGCCTCTTTTACAGTCCTGCTATGCGAGAATTCATTGAGGAAGCGAAGATGTATGATGAAATAGATGATTTACATGTCTATATGGACCGGTTCATTGGTGCTGTCGAATCCATTCAAATGATTATCGACAAAGCTGACAAGGAGTGGAGAAGGCAAAGGATGATTAAGGACTGAAGGAGCTACTGAAGCTTCCAGTTCTTTTTCTTTCATTCATTGGCACAGTATTTAATTAAAATAAAATATTTCTTTTTGTACTTATAAGCGGTGGTCAAATGACTTGGGACCTTTATATTATGTTCCCCAACCAAAATTAGAGTATCATATAGCGTACTTGCCAGGTAATTAATTATTTCTTTATCATTTTAAATTTCTATTTTATTGCTTTCCTTGATTAAAGGGAGCAGCATGCCACATGACCGTAAATGAATATGATAATAGAGGTTGTACGATTGAACAAATTGTGAATACTTTTTCCATAAACTGTGAACGATTGTCTTGCCAACCAATAATTCACGTCTTTAATTTTTTTGAGAAAAAATAAGGATCAAAGTCCTTATTTGAATTTATTGAATTGTTGAAAAAGTTTGTAGGCTTCCTTACAGAAACCTTTTACAAGAAAGATATAAAATTGTTCAATGTACATTGAACATAAAAAAAGAAAACTGGTGTAAAACAAGACTTTGTTGAAAAATAAAACTCATCTATCTTGAACACTACCCCTGTAGCCATGACCATTGATCAATAACCTCTTGCGTGAGTTGATGAACTTCTTTGCATTCTTCTCTAAAAATTCTTGAGCATCTCTCTCTCCAGCACACAAACATAGCTATCAAAATTCAAGTCTTTAATTTCACAGGTAGAAAATTATTTTTTGTTTATCTTTAATTAGTACCCTACCATGTGGCAGCATGTTATCGTTAATTAAAGTTAAGACCTGGAAAAATATCTATGAAAATCCCTGCACACCTACAAAGGTTCTGGTACTGGAAGTGCAACACCATCTAGCAAACAAAAATATAAGATACAGTCAACAAACAGCATGTTATCTCACCTTGAAGTTCCGGTTTTCCTGTGAAACATATTCGCACCTCAAGATGTCAATTCTGTTCATTTCTAAATTTATATAGAGTTGATATTTAAAAATTAAAAAATTATATATAATTAATGTTTTATAACTTCGTAAATTAATATATTCGGTCAAGTGTAGATTTTGTACAATTGAAATTGGTAATGGGTTCACAATTAGCAAATTAGCATCGTACATATAGTTCACGCTTAATATAGAGGCTTGACCTTGCTAATATTTTTATTTTACAATATATATATAATTTGCTAAAATATTTTTGTCTTGGACTCATGCTACAAAAATCAGTGCGTATATGCTAGGGTTATAAAATGACTATTATTATCAAGGATAAACCGACAAAAATTGTTATTTCCAGGATACTGATGATATTGTTAAGCACTCCTCACGGGTAGTTGCAAATAATTCTTGTAGTATATCATCCGTCAACCTTATACAGATGTCTACTTCACATGTTGTTGAAGAACAATCTCAGATTTGATTTCATCATAGATCGAGGGCATTTTTGTAAAATTGCAATAGGCATCTTAGGAAATAAATTCCAACTTTACATAGTACCAAAAGTAGCAAGCAATAAATGAGCCAATGGCTATATACCTTGTAATATAAATGGGAGAGTAGAACTAGGGTGCTCCTAAGCTCACCAAGCCCTTCCGTGAGCGCGACTCTAAAACCTATCAAATTGACTTCAAACGACATTTTCAAACCGTTAGATGTTCAATCTATATTAAGATGTGCTTGGAGAGCAAATTTTACATTTTTTGGAATTTTTTTACTATTTATTAAGATGATTTGAAAATCGCTGTTTTTATTAAAATTCTGCACCATTGGAAAACAGCGATTTTCAAACCATCTTAATAAATAGTAAAAAAATTCCAAAAAATGTAAAATTTGGTCTCCAAGCACATTTTAATATAGATTGAACATCTAACGGTTTGAAAATGTCGTTTGAAGTCAATTCGATAGGTTTTAGAGTCGCGCTCACGAAGGGCTTGGTGAGCTTAGGAGCACCCTAGTTCTACTCTAAATGGGATCTTAGAATTATAAAAATACAACATAATCAAATATATTATTTCTCCTCAGATTCTCATCTCTGTTAAAAAAAAACAACACTTGCTTTATGGGTGAACAAATTTGTGACTCAGGACTTGTTTGCTTGAGTTAATTTGATTTTGATTTTTTATTTCAAATGAAGCTAAAAGGATGCAGTTTCGATCAAGGCAACATTCACCTGTACTAAATTGTCTATAGCGAAAAAAACTTATTTGGTTTTATGTTTTTATCTCACATAAAAATCTCCATTCTATTTTTTTCCAATTTTAAATTATTCTCATAGGCTTAACCTAAATTTAAAACTAAAATGATAAGGGTAAGATGTTCGTATTATCAGTTAAATAGGGTATTTTTTATTAGGTAGGTTGGATGTTCAATAAATTAGAGAATACGAAAAAGATGCAACCAGATCAATACGATAAGTCTAAAGAAAACGTAATGTTCTCATGTACAGAGTATATATATATATAGAGTATGGCTAATTTACTTCTGGAAGCATTTCGACCGAAGTGCTTACGGAGGCATATCTTAGTATTTGATGTTCAAACAACAAATCCAAACAGTTAGATGTTCAATCTATATTAAAATGTACTTGGAGACCAAATTTTACATTTTTTGGAAGTTGTTTACTATTTATTAAGCTGCTTTGAAAACCGCTGTTTTTCAATGCTGCAGAAATTTAATAAAAACAGCAGTTTTCAAACTAGCTTAATAAATACTAAAAAAATTCGAAAAAATATAAAATTTGGTCTCCAAGTACATTTTAATATAGATTGAACATCTAACGGTTTGGATTTGTTGTTTGAACATCAAATACTAAGATATGCCCCCGTAAGCACTTTGGTCGAAATGCTTCCGGAAGCAAATTAGCCATACTCTATATATATATATATATATATATATATATATATATATATGGAATGTCGCATATTAGAAATTCTTATAAGAATATTAAAATCTAGAAGACCTTTCTCTACAAAAAAATTATTATGTACAATTGTTATCAATCAATGGATATAATTTTGTCTTGATGCGGACCAATATCATTTCATAATATGTAACACGAGATATTACATATATGTTACAGTTGCTTTGGGGAAAAATAAAATAAAATGATAGTTAGGGCAGCTAAAACGTACATTGACTTCGAACGTACACTCGATATCCTTATTGCTTTGGTTGATGAAAAGCAATTCATGGCTTCGAACACTCGATAATTTTAAATTTGAATATTCTTGTTCCTAAAATGAGGGTGATCTGTCAAATAACAAATTACATTATGTTCAATAAGAATCACAGTTTAGGCCAAACCAGAAAACAAAAGGAAAAAACAACAAAAATATTTGCGTACTCACATTATTCTTGAAGGCTAGTTCAGGTTTGACGTCATGGGACAACTCAATGCAAAAAACAAAAAAAAAACAAAAAAAAGAGAAGAAAGTGGGACGCCATGGGACAACCCAACCTAGGAAATAAAAAAAAGAAACAAGTCACCAAGATTGCAAAGACAAGATTTTTTCATTTCCTGGGTTGGGTTGTCCCATGGCGGCCCACTTTCTTTTTTTCTTTTTTTCCTTCGTGGGTTGGGTTGCCCCATGTCGTCCCACTTACGAAATTTTTTTTTTCATTTTTTTTCACGGTGCCCATTTATTTTTCAAATTCCCACACGATATTTTCTATTTTAAATATTTTTTCTATTTTCCTATGTATAAAAATTTCGGGGGTGCCTACCTAGCTGGTGAGCATGTACTAGATTGTTTTATTTTATACATACAACTTGACAGCCATTATCAAGACATGGAAAGGAACATACTATCTAAAAGCATCATTCACCATTATCAAGACATGGAAAGGGACATACTATCTAAACTAAAAGCATCGTTCATGATACATGTGTAGATTATTTTTTATGTTTTTCCAACTGGAGTACAACGCATTTACTATATATTGTCGTTTAGTACACTGTACACATGAGCCGCTGACACTAGTGAAAAATGTGCAAACAGTATCGCCTCATCAGGATCGGTTAAATTAAAAAACTGACACTAATATCTTTAGGATCGGGTAAAGAACATAACCGATCTTGATTGTTAGGTATCAAGATCGGTTACCTTTCTAACCGATCTTGATAATGAGTATCAGATTGGGTAATTAATAAACCGATCCGGATAATAATCAAGATCGGTTAAAAAGGTCACCGATCTTGGTTGTTAAGTATCAGGATCGGTTGTGTAATTAACCAATCCGGATAGTTAACAGTCAAGATCGGCTAATTATAGAACCGATCCTGATAAATTTTTTCCACTACATAGAAGAAACATATGAATTTTTTGATTCCATAGAATAACATATAATTTTTTTCGATTCCATAGAAGGAACATATGATTTGTCGCACTTTTCATCGGACTCTTTCTTTTTTTGAAGGTCCTTCATCATTCATTCAACTCTTGAACATGAAATATAATTTATTAAAACATATAACTTCATATTTGGCATATTGCCTTTTGTACACCATAGAGAATACTAATAGATTACAATTAGTGCAACATATATACATATTGCCTTTTGTACACATGAATCTCATGTGATCCATATAACATATACTCCTCAAGATCCAATACAATGTTTGTATAAAAGCTATGTCCTTACCACTTAGTAACCATGTGATCAAGGTTTGGCCCAATTTTCATTAAGTTGGGCTCATGTTGCCAAAACTCTTGGTTATGATCTAGTTTGGACTAGAATTTCATACAAACTAAGGCGTATTAGATCCAACATATCAAAAAAAAAAGTTCCATGTGATCCATGACATGATGCCTCTTGGTTAAAGGTCTCCAACATATTGCATCTCCAATAAAAATACATTTGATCAACATATATCTGCATACATATTAGAGAATAAAGATTTTCCTTTAAAATTTTCGTCAAAAAATTATAAGAATAGAGACAAAAGTGAAAACGGATTCGGCGACCAGCAAAAAAAACAAAAACAAACAGGAACGGTTGTTTGTAAACAACCGTTCCTGATGTCTCTAAAGAAAAAAAAAGGGACAAATAGGAACGGTTGTTTGTAAACAATCATTCCTGATGTCTAAAATCAGTGTTGGTTTTTACTTAAAAGACCGTTCCTGATAGTACAGGACTATCAGGAACGGTTGTTTATAAACGACCGTTCCTGATATTTCGAAATCAGTTTCTAGCACCATTTTAGCCGAGTCCCCTTCAATATTTTTGGCCTTTATTTTAGTTTCGTGCTTATAAAATTACATGCGCCGCTTCTCAAATTCCTCTGCCTAAGGTTCATTTTCATTTTCAAATTTCTCTCTCTCTCGGACTCTAACTCCGACTCCTCCGCCTAGCTCGGTGACTCCGACTCCGATTACTAAGAGGTTGGATTTGGGACGGCTGCATGCCAGCCTTGCCTGTTCAACTATATCAGGTATACTAAATGTTTCTTCACAAATTTGTTACCTGTATATTTATTATGACGGATTAATACTGAGGTGCTAATGTCTTTTGTCATTAATGTTTTGAAAAGCTTGGCTGTTGTTCCTTTACACAACCTTAGCTTTGCGAGAGAACATTTTGAGAGTAAATGAAAGTGACAATTCGTCGCTGGTAAATGAATTAGTTTAATCATCTATAAGTAGAGTTACTATTTTTCATATCTCAGATTATTTTAACATTGAAATGGTTTACTTCAGGTGGATATACCATCACTATTGTGCAATGGTAATGGCTCTTATGAGCCTGACATGGGAGATAAAAGGGCAACCTGATTGTGCTATGAAACAGGTATGTGCTAGTTTATTATTCTTTTACCAAGTACATGGCTACTATATTTTACATGTATATTTTAATTTTGTTTACTTTTTGTAATTGTAGAAAGGGGTGCAACTATTTTTGGGTTGGGCAATAATGTAAGGATTTGCAATGCTTCTCCAGAATAGGTACCAGCGTCAGAGGTTGTACACTGGAATTGCTCTTGGCAAGGTACTCATTTACCCTCCTTGACTTCTCCAATCTTTAGTAGATTAAATAAATATATCATGAACATGAACAAGCAAAGTATCCAAAATAGCCCTCCTAAGTCAGCAACTTTTTACACCTTCATTTGCTTGTGTTTTTTTTAAACAGCAAAAAAAAAAAAAAAAAAATGGTTATTTGTAAATAACCGTTCCTGATGTAAAAAAAAAAAAAAAGACAAACAAGAACGGTTGTTTGTAATTAACCGATCCAGTTAACTTTTAGGATCAGTTCTTTATTAAGAACCGATCCAGATGGGTGTTATCTGGATCGGTTCTTTATTAACAACCGATCCTGATAGTTAACTGGATCCGTTATATTAAAGAACCGATCCAGATACTAACAAATTGGGATCGGTTATATATAAATAACCGATCCAGATGGGTGGTATCTGGATCGGTTCTTTAACCGATACAGTTTAAATCGACTATTTGTAACGGCTGGATCAGGATCGGCTCTATGTCCGTTCCTGATGTGCGTTATTAACCGATCCTGATGTGTGTTTTTCCACTAGTGTGAGTACAGATCTGAACTCGACTAAATCAACAAAATTAAACAAATGAACGAGATCTCGAGATGTGCCATTGAGTTTGACTAATGAATTAAAGACAACTGAGTAGTTGGAAAATGAGGGTTAATTTTGTTCAAAATGATATAGTCCAGGAATCCAAAATTCCATTACTTGTTGGGCCGAAGCCCATTGCTTCGTCTGGGCCTAATTAAGAAGTACAATTTTTTTCTTAGTCATAATTACTATCAATATAAAGCACAAGCACACACTAGTGAAGTACCAATATGATATCAACCATCAAGATTGACTTTAGTTAAACATACTGGTTGATGAAAAGCAATTCATGGCTTCGAGCACTCGATAATCTTAAATTTGAATATTCTTGTCCCTAAAATGAGGGTGATCTGTCAAATAACAAATTACATTATGTTCAGTAAGAATCACAGTTTAGGCCAAACCAGAAAACAAAAGGAAAAACAACAAAAATATTTGCATACTCACATTATTCTTGAAGGCTGGTTCAGGTTTGATACTATGAAGGCATGCCGGTACAGACATAGCACAATTAAAGTATGTACCAATCAGCATGCATGTAACACATATCTTTCGAATTGTAAAATGTGCAACATATCAAGGACCAAACTATACCTTGTCTAGAGAAGGTGTCGTACAGGAAAAGAAGAGCAACATTTTTAATCATGAAACAATTAAGCCCCCTTCCAACTGAAATTGTAAAATGTGCAAACATGAGTTAATTAACCATGCACCTAAAAAAGATACATCCTCATTTGCATACCGATGCCAAATTGGCCTGAAATAAATTAGTGTTCAGTTATTAACCTGTCAATATTGAGCACCTTACCTTCAAGTCCAGGGTGTTCAATATAAACACAGAAAGTCACACGTCATAAAAAAAACAATCCTTAAACACCAGCTTTCTCTGTGGGACATTGTTTCCTACCTTTCTAATAAAAATCTATTAATATTTTATTATATTAATTTTCAAAATTGAAATTTAACACAATATTAAAAATGCAACCATGAATTAAGATTAACATAGGGCAGAAATAACAAAAATATTCGTATTAATTTGTTATATATAAGTGTATTATAGTGATATCATATTAAGTGTTGTCACTATTCAACACAAGAAAGACACAAACGGTAACACAACAGTAGAGAGAAAATTGAACAGTTGTACAAATTTTCATCTCAAGCCTTTCTCCATCAACAATCTGGATAAATCAGAAAGCTTAATTTTGTGCCTCTAGTAAGAAAAATCCACCCAACTCTATAAAAATAAGAATCAAGGACATGAAACGAAAATTAACTTTTGCCTTGGGTTTGTATACTGGCTCTATTCATTATGATAATTTGTATATAAATTTTGGAAAGCACATGATCCTCGTTTTGCGGATATCTTGGAGAAGGACAAAGTCTTCTTCCAGTTTTGTTATTATGCTATTCTCAAATATATTTTAAGATGGGTATCAATTTTTTTTAGTACATTAAGGTCGCCCGGTTTCATGCATTCACCTTGAAATCAGTATTAAATATTTGAGATGAACATGCATCACCTAAGAAAGTAACATGCAGCTGTCCCCTTCTCTCAACACATCTAAAGATAAACTGATCAAATTTGAAATATAATTTACATTTCAATTATGTGTTTAGAAATGATTAAAAAAATTAAAATTTAATACATATAGTTTCTCTAAACAATGATATATTAAATTGTAAATTTTATCACTTTAATTTACATTTAGGTTACTTGATTTTTTATCGTTATCCACTGGCCCATCCGCAAATCTCAATATTCTGCTAAAATTTATCATTGAAGCCTACCTACATAGATGTCACATCCGACCGCCATCATTTTGTACACTCTCTATGATTTTCTGAAAGCTATAATTTATTCAAAAACTAGAAAGAAAGATCTATTTAAGCTCATGTCCAAGTTCAGGTAGATTGTTTTCTGTTCAGAAACTTTTGATATTGTCTAAATTATACCAGTATATAGATATACACGAATTGACTCTTCAAATTCATATTAATTGCCTGTGTCTCATAGTTTATCGACAATTTTGGGTTAATATTTACTTGTCTATTTCAATATTATGATATATCGTCCAAACTAAAACAATTTCAATTAATAAAGAAACTGTTCATAGTTTCTACTGGTGCTTATTATTACGTTCTTTTTCATGTTGTATGGTTACAAAATATATATGCCAGCTTGAGTCTGTATATATATTATTTTTCATATATATCTAGAAAAGTCTGGTTAAATAATTTTGGAGAGAGGACACTGAAAGATTAAATTTAAACTAAGACTAGGTAAAGCATTATTTTAATTCAAATCTGCGATTTAATATATATGCCATTTGCTATTTCTCTATTTCCAATCAAGTCTGTCTTCTTATTTATTTTTAAATTTGACATATATTTTTATAGTTTGTTCTTAAACATATAAATGATGGGCATTTTATGCTTTTAATAAAGGGTAAAATGGGTATTTTATAAATTTAGAATGAGTTTTAATATAAAAGACATTAAAATGGGTAAATTTGTGAGATTTTGAAGTTTAGAGAGGGAAATATGTAATTTCAAAATTCAGAGGGGGAAATACGTAATTTTGAAGTTTTTGACAGGTATACGTGAAATTCCCCCTAAATTTTATACACGAGCTAGCTGCCGTATTTTTTTATCTTAGCAGCCGAAATTAAGGAGAACATTTTCATTTAACAATTAATCATTAAATTTGTTCTCATTGTTATCGATACATTTTTTTTGTTTAGTAAAGTTGGGTAAAGCCAACCAATTGTTTTTATATACACAAGGAATCCTCCATTCAAATTTCGAACCTGCAACCTCTCACGCAAAAACCTTTGCCTTTGCCATTAGAATTTGTTCTCATTGTTATCAACACATTTTCTTTTGAATTACGTGCTATTTGTTTTTATACATGATTCTCTACAAGAGTCCATATTCATTAATTACTGAATCAATGCTCTAATAGAACGTCCACGTGCTGTTCGGCCCGTCTGACTAACAGGACTGAGTTGCAGTTTAATCTCTTTATGTGGAAAGGATTATATATCAACTCAGCCCAAGTAAGACGATCAGGTAGAACACCACATCGTCATTTTATTCTCCCCTCTACATTTTTTAATTCAATGTGCATTTTTTAATCCCTGCAAGTGTTGAAATGACAAACTAATTACCTACAGATAAAACATGTTATAAATAAAAATTGAAGAAGTCATATCTAATCAATTAAAGAAGAAAAAACAAGTAGATAAAACATGTTGAATATTTGTTATACATATATAGGAGTTATGAATGTATATGCATGTTGAGTATTTGTTGAACTATGAATGTATATATATGTTTAATTAATGTTGAATATAATAATTGTTTCTGTAAGTTGAATGCCTTTTTTTAGGTCTGACATGGTCCCCTTATAGGAACCGTGTTTGTAACTTATTTATAGACACGGTTGAGCAATCTGATACAATGTATCGACACTTTCATATACGATGCATGCAGACACGGTTGCAGAACTGTGTGTCATTAGCATTTTCAACCGTATACATATAGTCGCCTTTTCTGTAGTAGTGAAATTTTGGCACACCAATTGAAAGTAATTATAGAAAAATGTATTTACCCAAATCATTTTCAGTAGCAGTGAAGACGCACCTATCGATCTGTTAATGCGAATGCTACGGGATAAGGAGATTAATTTCAGTAGTAGTGAAGATTTTCAACGCTATTGTTATTAACTAGCAGAAAATATCTTATTATATTATTGCCACTTCTGTTCAAAGG
This sequence comes from Carex parvula, assembly GCA_025461045.1. Lineage (NCBI taxonomy): Eukaryota > Viridiplantae > Streptophyta > Magnoliopsida > Poales > Cyperaceae > Carex > Carex parvula. The sequence continues at coordinate 58,127 of JAJGRW010000594.1, forward strand.
AAATGCTATAGAGTTATCAAAGGGCACATGATCCGCATTGTGCACTCCCACGTCGAACTCATCTTCAAATTTTGGTATTCAACCCTTGAGGAAATGTCAATTAATAATTTAGTATTCTCAACTACTTTTTAAGATGGGTATCTTGCACCGAACTGAGTATTAAATATTATGTTTTCCATCGGCTTCACCACTTCTCTCGGCATCTAATTAACAATAAACTAATTCAATTAATCTTAAATCTAATGTACACATAAATTTGTGTGTCTACAAAGAATTAAAATTCAAAAATTTAATACATATAGTGGGTACCCAAACTCGGAACTCCTAAAAATTTATCACTTTCTGACACTTATATGTTATTGTCACCTTCACTTTTCCATCTTCTCCTAATCGACCAATTGAAACCCCAACACCCCCCCCCCCCCCCCCCCCCCACACACACACAAAAATAAAAAATAAAAAATAAATAACCGTGACCATATATAGTTATTTGTAGGTAATGATACGGGGATGAAGAGGAGTGAGAACACTAACAGATTAAATTTCAACTAACACGAAATAGAGCTTTATTTTAATTCATGTGTTTGCTAAGTTTAGACTTTAATAATATAATTATTTGCCTGTTTTCTATTACGAAGCCAGTCCGTTTAATTATTGAAATAAGATATTATTTGTAAATTATTAATTTTTTTATCTCTTTATAAAAACTATTATGCATATATTTTTTTACCTTGTTTTGTGTACAACAAGATAGATAAATATCCATCCACAAATGTTTTGAATAGATTAAAATTAATTGCATTTCAAGCACGAGTTGGAGAGAGAGAGAGAGGGAGGTAAAGAAATATTAATTTAAATCTGCAGATAACTTAGTATATTATACATAAATTAATTTCTTTGTTTCTCAACGCTCTTATTATATTACTGCCTCTACTATGGACGTGGGTCCCTTCAGGAAATGTTTTGTTTAACCAGGAATGGATGCCCTTTGGCTCACAGGAGGGCCGGGATGTGTTTTCTGGTGGTACTGAGGTATGGATCGGCCAAATGTAGGAGAATTTTTCATTAACTTCTATTTTTATAAAAATGAATCTTAGTTGGATTTACATTACCTTTCAGAAGCTCAAAAGAAAAAAAAAACATTACAACAGTTATTAAACCTGAAAGGAACAAAAAATACAAGTCTAAGATTGTTCAAGTAAAGAGCAGGGTCACTCTAGCATTATACATGTATTCGTGTATATGCTCCAACGACATGGATATTAAAATGAACAGAAAGGACATTGCACTCTGTTAATAAAAAATGCACAAAAGAACTTGGCCAAACTGCCAAACCAAATGATTTTGTGATATATATCATTACAAATGTGAAATTACCAATCTTGATCGGAGCAAGAGGTGGGTAGATCTGGCCGTCGGAGTGCGGCGATGAGTAGATCTGACTATTGGAGCGCGGCGGCTATCAGAAGGAATCGGATCCAGTCGTGGAGAGAAATGGAGAATGAGGTATTATGGTGTTTAACAGTGTAAATAAGTACGATTAGATGATGAGAGTAGTTCAAATTAATTAATGAGAATAAAAGAGTTTAGATCTAGTAATTAGAGTCATTTGACTCGATGTAAATACGTTTTTTATCAATGAAATTGTTATTTGGCATTTAAAGCCACTAACCTTCAAAAAAAGAAATTAAAGCGTATACAATAGTTTATTCAGGAATACGGTCCAGTTATCTGTTGGCAACAACATTTTCAAAAACAATACTATACAACAATTCCTGTAAAACTTTGGACATATTGGTTATTTTATCATCAACGTTAGCAAAAACACAGTAATATAAGTTATGGGAATATTATATTAAATAGTCAACTGCTCTATAAATTGCTAGTTGTAATCCATCATTGTAAGGATTTGTTTATGTAAGGCATACCGTGAGCAATTATTGCTTAAACAATTCAACCAGACAGCCTGGCTAGTTGTCTTGCAACCAAATGATAAGTGTTACAATTTATATGATTGAAATGTTTCATTTTGCAGAATACAAATCCAAAATCTCAAATACTTTCATAAAGATTCATGTCAAAACCAAAACAAAGTGTACTGAAGTCATGCCAAAATTAAATACTCAACCATATTACCACTTAAATACTTAATTAGTCACGCCTCGAAACTTGACTCCGTTGAGTACTTAATTACTTCAAATGAAATATCGACATATTTCTTTTAAGGTTAAAAAAAAAAAAATTATCCACAATCAAATTCTACTAAATATGCGACTGGAATTAGGTGAATATAATCTGATTTATCTCCCTTGTGAAAGTCCAAAATAAAACATATACATATATATATATATATAAAGAGTAGAACTAGTGTGTTCCTAAGTTCACCAAGTCCTTTTGTGAACTCAACTCAAAAACTTATTGGATTGGCTTCAAACGATGAATCCAAACAGTTGAAATCCTTCTACCTTACGAGTGATGCATCTAGATATGAAAATTTTCAAATTTTAAATTAATTTTGTATAGAGTCAACTAGTGTGTTTTGCCTTTTTTTTGGGCTGAGAAAGTAATAATAATATACATTCTTGCAGTTCACAGAAAAAGTGGATGATTGCAAAATTGCAGCGTTTTTGTACATTGTTTATTTATCAATTCATTCATTCTACTTATTAGTGCTGGCACAGAGTAAAAAACATATTTATAAATATTACCCACAAAAAATTGAAAAAAACAAAAATAATAAGTTAATATGACAACCGTTTCGTTTTCCAATTTTTTCAAGTTGTTATTATACAATTTTGTATAGAGTCAAGTGGTCAAAGGATGTCTAAAAAATGAATGCATTATAATTAATTTATAAACCTTCTAATTTTGACCACTTGACTTTATACTAAATTAATTGGAAACTTTAAAATTCTCACATGTGGGCGCATTACTCATAAGACAGAAGAATTTCAACAGTTTAGATTCGTCATTTGCATCCAATTCAATAAGTTTTAGAATTGAGTTCACAAAGAGGCTTGGTAAACTTAGGAACACCCTAATTCTACTCAGTCCTTGGTCATACCACTATGACCTTAGACAATCTCTCTCTTAACATGTTCTCCATATGAAACTGTCCCTGGAGACCAAATTTTATAGTTTTTTGAAATTTATTACTATTTCTTACGATGAGTACAAAATCGATGTTTATCTAGAAAAAAATGGTCAAAAAAACAACAAATTTCAAAAATTCAAAACAAATAGTAAAAATTTTCCGAAAAATGTAAAATTTGGTCTCCAAGCACATTTTAATATAGATATCACGTTGAACTTTTTGGATCGACTGTTTGGACTTTGAATCCAATGACTTAGAATCCAATGCACAAGAGGATCTATACATTGCAATGTCCCATAACCCATCTCTCTCTTGATAGAGAGAGAGAGTCCAGCTGCGCAACTTATATAAGCATATCAGTGCATATGTTTATAAGTCATATATCCGGTTTCAAAATCCAATGTGTGGATTTTTTCTTGCTTATAATCTTTTGCTGTCAAATGAATTGTTTTGCCTATTTTGGGCTGAGAAAGTAATAATAATATACATTCTTGCAGTTCGCAGAAAAATTGGATGATTGCAAAATTGCAGCGTTTTTGTACATTGTTTATTTATTAATTAATTCATTCTACTTATTAGTGCTGGCACAGAGGAAAAAGCATATTTATAAATATTACCCTCAAAAAATTGAAAAAAACAAAAATAATAAGTTAATATGACAACAGTTTTGTTTTCCAATTTTTTCAAGTTGTTATTATACAATTATTTGTAATTCAAAATCAGGCTTTCCTTGTACTTTTTGATAACCAAATTAATGTTCCTTTAATAGAAGTCGCTTCCATGAATTTCGGCCGTTACATATGAGCTGGATCTGTGCATTGGAGTAATAAAGTTTTATTAGTAAACTGAAACAAACATGTCATGTGACAAATAATATTAAAAAATAAAATCTCACGTTGAATCAGTTGTGGAGCTCAATGATTCTAGCTAATCGTGGGAAGCAACGGTCATATTTGCATTTGTTGAGCAAGGCTTGGATCTAGCCAGGCATCTACAAGAAAGAGACCAAAAAGAGGGAGGAGACAAGGAGAGATAGAGAGAGAGACTTGGCAGCCACTGTCAAGGTTTAAAAAAGAGAGAGAGATTCACTTGGCAGCCTCTGCCAATTTTTCAAAAGAGACCCTCCAATTTAAAAAAAAAAAAAACAGAGAGAGAGAGAGAGAGACAATGGAGATTAACTATGAGAAATGGAAAAACCGATGGAGCACAAACGAGATAATTGTTCTCGTCCTTCTCAGCCTTGGCATGCAAATAGGTCTCATCGTCCTGGCACCGTTTCGTAAACGCAGCAAGAACCCGGTGCTCAAGTTCACGCTCTGGCTGTTGTACCTGACTGCTGACTCTGTTGCTACATTAGCACTGGGTAACATCAGCCACCAGACCGATCCTGCAGAAATTGTTGACAGTGGACCCATACCAGGCAAACTCACTGTCTTGTGGGCCCCGTTCCTCCTGCTTCACCTCGGGGGTCCCGATAGCATCACATCATACTCAGTCGAGGATAACGAGCTCTGGTGGCGACACCTTTTGGGGCTAGTTGTTCAGGTTGTAGTTACAGTTTATGTATTTCGGCAATCACCACCAAAGGGGTTGATGTGGATACCAACAATGTTAGTGTTCATCCCGGGACTAATAAAGTTTGCCGAAAGGACCCATGCTCTCCGCTTAGGAAGCAAGGACAATCTCAAGGATAAAATTCTCTCCGAACTCAGCCCAACAAATGACACTAAGAAAGGTACATATTTTGATACCTTCAACCAACTTCCGGTTAACAATAGTAACTGCAGCTAAATCTTATTTCTTGCTAATAGTAACTTCAGATTTGTTTTAACTATTCAATTATATGATTAGGTTGGGAATTTAGGGATATTATGTTGCTAAGTGGCCGGTGTATATATTTATCAAATTTACAAGGTTCATTTTTAGAAAAAATTGTGACATTTTCAAACAGTATAATATAAAATAAAGGCAAAAAAATTCTGATATTATCAGAAATCGAAGATATTGGACTGAATAAAATAAGTCAAGATTATTAAGCCCAACAAATTTGTATAATAAGGTACCTCTTCTAGGTACACAAAATGAAGAATTTATATCTTTATTACCACAAACATATATGTAATATTACTAATTATTATGCTTTTTTCAAGCCAGTTTGGTTTGTGTCATTTTCTTGTTGTTCAACAATAAATATGAAAAATTGTACTATGTCCTCATTTGTAAGAAAATTATTTAAGGAAAATCAGTTTTAATTAAGGCAGCCCTTTTCATGTGGGAGAGTAGGTTCGAAATTAATTAATTTTTTTTATGAATATTTAATGTTGAGAAAGTCAACTCTCATCTAAATAGCTACAGTTAACACAAAAATTCATGTATTAGTTCCACTCACTTGTTTGTGGTTGGTGTGGACCCATTAATCAAATATTCGTTATGTAATAGTTACATTTAACAGATCCTATGAGCTATATACTTTCACTTACTACGGTGCCATATGAAAAAAATAGTCAGTTCTGCTAGCTCAAAGAGTCAATAATGCCCTGCAATTTTTTTTTGTACCTTGTAAAGAAGGTCATTTTGCAGTAGTAAAGTAAATTGAATAAAAAACATAATTATAAAGTTAAATTAATAACTAATCACCATTCCCTTAATGACCAAGCAGGTAGTATACTACTCCCAAAAGAAATGATTAATAAAATTATTTTTGAACATTATCCAGGTAAAATTCTCTCAGACAGCATAAGGAACAGCAGAGGGGATAGCAATGGGGAAACCAACGACAATCACGTGGATACAAGTACCTCAGAACACAACGCCGTCCCAGCAAATGAAACTAAAGGTACATACATCCCTACCTTGAACCAACTTCAGGCTAACTTTATTAACTCCAGTGAAATCTTATTTCTTGCCAAGAATGCCTTAAAATTTGATTTAACAATTGAAATTTATGATAAGTTTGGGAATTTAAGGATAATATATTGCTTTGTGGTCTGTGCATAAAGTTTCCAAATTGACAAGGTTCTCAACTTAAATATAATTATTGCTTAACAAGAACAAATTTAAATAATAAGATACATTTTTCAGGTACTAGAATTGAAAAATATATATTTTGTTATACCATAAACATATAGTACATTTTCCAGTTTGGTCTGTTTTATTTACTATTTGTTGTTGAGCCATAAAAACGGGAAGTTCTACAATGTCTTCTTTTGTAATCTAGTAGTTAAGGCAGCGTTTTTCATGTGGGAGGTTGTACGTTCAGAATTGGTTTCAAATATTTTTATGAATATATAAAGTTGAGAGCTCAACTCTCATCTTTATTTAAAAACAAAAGTGCTAAAGCCCAAACATGGTAGGTTACACAGAGCTCACCAAACTAAATGTTCAAAACTGCGGTATGTGCACAATACCAATTATTGATACTCGGGGTGGGGGTGGGTACAATCAAGAGGCATATAAAAAATCCAGATTGGTGTTTTAGTGATTATGAATTAATCAACTGTCTTTTCTTTTAAATATATATAAAAGATAAGAAAGGTTTACTAATATGAATCACTTGCATGTAATTAAACGTACGTCAAACATATTTTGTTTTATAATTTTCTACTAATTTTAGTTTGCAGTATAATGGGTATGAAATATTAATTTATCTATATCCATAGTCGATAAATAAATTAAGAATGATAATATTACATTAGCTAAGAAGAATAAATATTACATAGATCCACATAAATTAAGAAATGAAAATATAATTACCTTAGTTAAGAAGAATAAATATTACATAGATCCACATAAATTAAGAAATGAAAATTTACATTAGCTAAGAAGATTAAATATTACATAGATCCAAGTTGTTCAGCATTCACAGTATGGTATGGTATACAAATAAATGAATATCATGATGGCAATGAAAGGTAAAGTATAAGTATTTATTCTTAATAATCCTCTGTGTTATTCCTCAGTACAATTCATTGTAAGTACTAAATTATTGTACGGTATGCAAAAACAAAAGTGTTTCTGGAGAAATGAATGAATTCTGAAATTGTTTAACATAAGAATTTTGTCTTAAAAGACAAATACTGGAACTGAAACTGTACACGATAGATATGTTCTATCTGGAATTAGTTAAAAAGAACATTAATATGATCCCGACAACTGGCACAAATAGCGTCTACCCAAAAGCGATATGCCACTCCCTCTACCATGTTATTTAAAACAAAAAAAAGGGATATGCCACTCAAACATTCAAAATATGCAAGGTACCAATATTTGGATTTCCCCAATCTCAAAAATCACTCTAGTATTCCAGCTTGAGACTGAAAACTAACAAGAGAGTATCCAAACCACACATACAAATCTGAAGCAGATACACTAGAAATGCTTCTGCAAACAAAGAACAAAAGTGGATAGGGTTTTGCATCAGTAATTGGCAGTCATCCTTTAATATGTCATAGTACATTACTATATGTAACTGCTTTCACAAAATATCATGTATTAGTTTTACTTGTGTGTGGGTGTTGACCCAATAATAAAATTTCTTTATGTAATAGTTACAGTTAAAAGTTCTATGAGCTATATACTTTCACTTACTATGTACGTATGAAAAAAATAGTTAGTTCTTCTTCTAGCTCGAACTGTAAATAATGCCCTGCAAATTTTTCCGGTCTGGTAAATTTTTTGTTTCTGTACCTGTATATAAAATCATTTTGCAATATTAAATATAACTGAATAATAAACATATTAGAAAAGTTAAATAACTAATCACCACTCCTTTAATGTCTAAGCAGGTAATGTACTACTACCAACATGTACTCAAAATAAAAATAAAACAAAGCAAAGGGTGATATTAGCTATTGAGAGAGAAATGATTAATAAAATAATTTTTGAACATTATCCAGAAAATACTCCTGAGAGCATAAGTAACAGCAAAAGGGAAAGCGAAAGGGAAACCAAGGACAATCACATGAATACAAATATCCCGGAACACAGCGCCGTCCAAGCAAAAGACAAAAAAGGTACATATATCCCTACCTTCAACCAACTTACGGCAAACTATATTAACTCCAGTGAAATTATATTTCTTACCAAGGAGTACCTTAAAATTGTATTTAACTATTCAAATTTATTGATTTGTTTGGGAATTTATGGATAATATATTTCTACTGGCCTTTGTATATAGTTTTAAAATTTACTAGGTTCTAGATTTATATATAAGTATGAGTGAGGCTATGGTGCTATGCATAGCACGGATGGGGTCCGTGTTACGGCTCAAAATTTGACTTTTCAAAATTCTAACGGTCGATCCAACCGTTCAATGTAATAACCATATGAATATGTACTTGCAAACTAAATTTTATATTTTTTTTGAATTTTTTTACTATTTTTTTAGATAGGTAGAAAAATCAGTGTTTTCTGAAAATTCTGGACCATCAAAATTCTACCTATCTAAAAAAATAGTAAAAAAATTCGAAAAAATATAAAATTTAGTTTGCAAATACATATTCATATGGTTATCACATTGAACGGTTGGATCGACCGTTAGGATTTTGAAAAGTCAAATTTTGAGCCGTAGCACGGACCCCATCTGTGCTATGCATAGCACCATAGGCTCACTCTATAAGTATTGTTTGTGACATTTCAAAGGTACTTGAAATAAAAAATTTATATCTTTATTACTGTAAACATTTATTATTACTTATTATTACACTTTGTATCAGTCAGTTTGATTTGTTTGATTTACTATTCGTTGTCTTAAAAGAGAAATATTGTAACTTAAACTATTCCTGATAGATATGTTCTATCTGGAATTAATTTAAAAAGAAAATTGATATGTTCCAGACAAATAGCACAAATAGTTTCAGACCAAAAGCATTCAAACATTCAAAATATGCATTGTATCAATATTGGGATTTCCCCAATCTAAAAATTACCCTAGTATTCCAACTTCAGACTGAAAACTAACAAGGGATTATCAAAAACCACACATACAAATCCGAAGCAGATACACTTGAAATGCTTCTACAAACTAAGAACAAAAGTGGACAGGGTTATGAAGCAGTACTTGGCAGTCATCCATTAATATGAGATAGTACATTTTATAGGTAACTGCTTTCACAAAATATCATGTATAGTTTCACTTACTGGTGTGGGTGTGGACTATTTAATCAAATATTCTTTATGAAATAGTTAGAGTTAATAGATTCTGCGAGCTATATGATAGATTTATTTCATACAAAATTATATCGCAATTCATAAACCCTAGATTTACCATGATCCTCTAGTGAACCCTAATATGAAATTGAAAGTTACCTTGATCCATAGCCATGATCTTCCAGAGAGACACAAGCACTGTTGATCACCGGAAGCCTTTAGATTTTCAAGTTATCCCTCTCAAGTCCGATGGAGAGAGCAAGAGAGACGGCAGCGGCAACACTTTGTTCTACACAAGAAGATACCTGAATCACAAGTTCTTTTCCGACAAACTCTTTTTTCTAATTTCTCAAACCCTTTCTCTTAATCTCTGTTATTTATTTTTTTCGGGAGAGAAGGAGAAAACGCCAAAGATTAGCAAATTGAGAAAGAGAGCAATTAGCTTTTAATACCAAAAATGAATAGGCTTGAATATGGCAATGAATAGGCGCCTCTTGGCTGTCAATTAATTAATTAATTACTGTAGCCTATTTTCTTATTGGATCCTTAGCGGGTCTGAATTCAGAACTTGTCTTATTGGGTATTTTCTTATTAACTGAACATTGCCGTATTTAATTGTGTTCCCCAGGGACCAATAGTATCATTGTATTATTTATAAACTTTATATAATTTAGACCATCACTAAATCATAAAGTTATTAATACGCATTCTACACATTAAAAGGCCCCACTTCTCATGACACATATTGAACCCGATAAATAATACTTAATTTGATCACTTCATAACGGGTCTAATTAGATATTTGACAGTCTAATATTCAATATATATTTATGTCACATATAAGCCCATATATGTTGTAATTAATTAAAATTAATTCCAACAATCTCCCACTTGGGCTATATGTATATCCTAATAATATATATATTGATAAAACCGAATTGAGTACTCAAGCTGTGCTATCATAGCCTTTTGTGTCATCAACCAATTCCGTCCATCCATCATATTCACAAGGACTTAAGTAGTATTCGTCTCATAAATCGAAACTAAACCAACATGAATCACTATGTGAACATAACTAAATGACATGAATCATGAAGGGGATGTGTAGTTTGGGAATTACATGCAATGTGATCTACATGCTTATCTCCAATTTGGTCACTTTATCTTAATTTGATTTTGAGGTCAATCATAAATTCATAGTGCATAATAAACTGAATAACTGAAAGCCGAATAATTGAAATCTGAATAACTGAAGTCTGAATAACTGCATGATACATACAAATAACAGAATATCATATAAAAGTTAACTGCATGATATCTGTAAAAGTATATCATATAAAACATAAAATATGATACATAAAATACATACTCCCACTAAATCTGACAATCCTCTTTAACACAGATACCCATGTGAGTAACATGCTCGTGAAACTGTTTGGGTACCAATCCCTTAGTCAGTGGATCTGCCAGCATGGATGCTGTACCAATATGCTCAATACTTATAAGTCCACTTTGAACTCTTTCCTTCACAGCAAGAAACTTAATGTCGACATGTTTGGATTTCGACGAGCTCCTGTTGTTGTTGGAATACAGTACTGCTGAATTATTGTCACAATATATCTTGAGTGGCAACTTAATAGTATCCACACAGTGACAAAATTCCTTAGCCATATTCCATGGTTCGATGCCTCGAAACACGCAATGAATTCGGCTGCCATGGTGGAAGAAGCAATCATAGACTGCTTTGCACTCCTCCAAGAAATAGCTCCTCCAGCCAACATAAAAATATAACCAGATGTTGACTTCATGCTATCCCCAAGATGAGACTTTGCACGCTACTCCGCTGGACCAGACAGAGGCGGATAAGGTAGCGGTCTACTGCGGCATTATTCCTCAACATGAACGTCCAGCTCAAGGGGAACTTACAGCGCAACTTGAGGAATCGGCCAGGGGCCATGGAGATGAGGCAGGGGAATCAATTCTGGGAGAGCTAGAGTTTTATAGTGAGGAGGATGCTCTCTCCGAAGAGGAGAATCAGGGGGGGGGGGCTGCTTCTTAGAGCCTTAGTTAGTATTGATGCCTTTGTATTTTTTGGTGCTTGTTGTATCGTTATCAAAGGCCTTTTGTGTTCTATCATATTTTAATGAATCAGTTTAAATTTTCTATCTCAGTTTTAAATTGGAATGTGCGGGGGCTTGGCGACATAAACAAATGCACAGTTATTAAGGATGTAACAACCTATAATAACTCGGATTTGATATGTTTTCAAGAAACCAAGTGGAATGAGTGTTCGATTTTTGAAGTCAGACGCGTCTGTCCTTCAAAAATTAAACAATTTATTTCTTTAAATGCGGAAGCCTCGAAAGGGGGTATACTGCTTGCGTGGAGCAATGTATACACTTGAATCGATTCCTTCAATTTTAATTACTCAGCGACGGTAATAATCAAAAGAGATGAGTTCATTTTTATGTGTACGGGGGTTTACGGGCCGCAGGACGATAATCACAAACGATTGTTTTTGGCAGAATTGCACTCCATCAGGGCATGCAATGATCTACCATGGCTCCTCTTGGGCGATTTCAACTTAATTCGTACCGTCGATGAAACAACAGGGGGCCTAAGAAATTTGGGAACTATGAGAGATTTTAATACCTTCATTCATGAGACAAGTTTAACCGAGGGTCCGCTCCAAGGCAGATTCTTCACCTGGTCCAATAAACGACCGATTCTGACCTTTTCTAAACTCGATCGGGCTCTTCTCTCGCATCATTGGAATGACCTGGGGGCCTCTTACACACTCACTGATCTTCCGACCTCGGCTTCTGATCACGTCCCATTACTCCTCACCTTGCAACCGCACCTTAACCCTCCAAGGAGACTTTTTAAATTTGAGCTATTTTGGCTAAAGTATCAGGAAATCCAAGATATGGTCACTACGACATGGAACTCCGTCACGGAACGAAACCCGGTCATCCGGATACAGAAAAAATCTCTGCGATTCAAAAATCAGTGCGCCGATGGGCACATGAGAAATTCCAAAAGAGAGAAACTTCTCTATCAAGATCGAAGTGGGTTTTGCAACAACTTGACAGAGCTGAAGAAAGGCGTCCTCTCAGCTCTCCCAAATTCCGGCTCCGCCATTCATCTGCCGGAGCACATTTTCGCTTTGGCGACAGATAAGGAAGCTAAATGGAAGCACCGATCCGGCTGTACGTGGCTAAGACTGGGAGACAAAAATACTAAGTTCTTTCACGCCGTCGCCAATGGCAGGAAAAACATGAACTCCATCATCTCTCTCTCACAAGAAGATCTCCCACATTCGGCGGCCATTCCCGCAATTCTGATTCCAGAACTGCCACAAATCCTACAGAATCATTTCAAAGGAATAATGGGTACCCCGGCACCGCAACCCCGTTCCTTTGACCTCTCTGGCAAGTTGGGTCTGTCGTTAATGGATCGCCTGTGAAATTTGGATGAACCAATCACGGAAGAGGAAATTCGCGGGGCCATAAATGAAATGCCTAGAGGAAAGCTAGCGGGCCTAACGGTCTACCAATTGAATTTTCTCATTGCTTTTGGACAATCGTCAGAACAGACGTCATCGATTTTATCCAACACTGCTGTCAGGCTAATGCGACCTCTATGAAGGTGCTTAACAGGGCGGCGATCACTCTCCTACCAAAAAGGCAAAACCCGCATCGTATTACTGATTATAGACCTATAAGTGTGATCAATACGATTGCAAAAATCATCCCCAAAATTTTGGCAAACAGACTACAGTCACACATGCAATCGCTTGTCCTGCCCAATCAGACGGCATTCATTAAAGGTCGATCCCTTATGGAATCATTCTTGGCGGCGCGAGAATTGGTGGTATTTTGTTCAAAGACAAAACTACCATCGGTACTGTCCCTTCAGTTTAGAAGTGGTATGCATCATTTCAAGAATGTGCTCCCTGACATTGCTCTTACCATGGTACTTCATTGTGTAGAGTTTGTTCAATAGAATGCCTATTTCAGCCTTCTCATTCCTGATAAACCTCTACTCAAGTTCCTTAAGATAGTCTTTAGCAAGAGTCGAATCAGAAACTGATCCCCTAAAACTTTCAGGAATGATCTTTTGCATGACCCAGAGACACAAGCGGTTTGACCTCATCCACCGTGCATGTGCAGTTTGTTCTTTTTCAAAACTAGTGGCATCAGGCACAGTAGGTTTGGCCTCCTGCAACGCTATGTCCAGGTCAAGGCACCTAAGGATAATCTCAAGATTATCTTTCCAATCCTTGTAATTAGAACCCGTCAGCATCGGAATGCTATTGATGCCGACTATAAGATCAGTAATTTTTGCTGAAAAATATTCACAAAGAACGAATCAAATTACCGAATTATAATATAAAAAATCAAAATAAGGCATATTCCATCAACTAAGTATCTTTGAACAATAAGTGCTCTTTGGAGTCAATTATTATTCTAAGATAAATAGGTGTAGCAATTGAATATAACAGTCCATTTGATGTCAATAAGTCAACCTTCCTTTGGGCCGATTAACTAATTACATCCAAAACTTAATGACTATTACGCATTCATTACCACAAGCATACACATACAATATTTGATTATTGTCTTTCCTTTGAGCCAGTCCAGTAACCAAACATCATATGTTTATTCACTGTGTATAAATTGGCAAATGATCAACGTTAGTATGAGAGCTTACTTTGGCAAGATGATAGCTTGATCAATCATTTTCCAAAATATATCTTAATCTTAAGCCTTCATAATGATTTAATATTATCCGAAATTTTTTTTTATCAAAATTTGGCTTAACCGAATTAATCATAATGGGCTCATGAAATGGCAGAAAACTATACAAGACAATAAATAACATGAGCCCAAATCATAAGTGAGATAGTATGATCCAAGGCACGATGGTCTCCATTGTAAGAATCCACTTGACAATATTCATCATCCATCCGTCATGTAATCTTCTTTATTCTAACCAAATTACTACTCTAATAGCAATAAAGAAATTACATTAAAGTCCTAAGGATAACGGCTCGCAGACCGCATAAATGATACATATAAGCGACATGCAAGTGACTTTTAATTATAAAATTAATTAATTCATAGGGCACCTTAGGCCGCTTTTACACACATCATATACAAATCATCTGGATTAAGAAGTGCAATACGCTGTAATCCATTAAGGGAATACACTGAGGCGCATTTCAAGCAAGTTAATTAATTGGCGAAAATTTCCTAAATATACAAATTGGCTCAGATGAACCATGTGGGCATATCAAAATTTCCTAAATAGCATATTAAAGTCCTCACAGATTAATCAAATAATATTCATAATAATGTAAATTGCCGTATATTTAGGAAATTTTGTTTCAACAGATTAATCAAATTAACTCAAAGCAGAATATTTAGCACACAAATCAAATTAACGAAAATCAGATTTCCAAAAATTGAAACAGAAGATATTAGCGCTATTAACAGATAATCAGAATGTAAAGATCTGCACCATAAATGATTTCCGAACCATAATCAGAATTTAACGATTCAACTAGAGTAGGCTCTGATACCAATTGATAGATTTATTTCATGCAAAACCATATCACAATTCATAAATCCTAGATTTACCATGATCCTCTAGTGAACCCTAATCTGAAATTTAAAGTTACATTGATCCATAGCCATGATCTTCCAGAGAGACACAAGCACCGTTGATCACCGGAAGTCTTTAGATTTCCAAGTAATCCCTCTCAAGTCCGATGGAGAGAGCAAGAGAGACAGCAGCGGCAACACTTTGTTCTACACAAGAAGAATACCCGAATCACAAGTTCTTTTCCGACAAACCCTTTTTTCTAATTTTTCAAACCCTTTCTCTTAATCTCTGTTATTTATTTTTTTAGGGAGAGATGGAGAAACGCCAAAGATTAGCAAATTGAGAGAGAGAGCAATTAGCTTTTAATACAAAAAATGAATAGGCTTGAATATGGCAATGAATAGGCGCCTCTTGGCTGTCAATTAATTAATTAATTACTGTAGCCTATTTTCTTATTGGATCCTTAGCGGGTCTGAATTCAGAACTTGTCTTATTGGGTATTTTCTTATTTATTGAACATTGCCGTATTTAATTGTGTTCCCCAGGGACCAATAGCATAATTGTATTATTTATAAACTTTATATAATTTAGACTATCACTAAATCATAAAGTTATTAATACGCATTCTACACATTAAAAGGCCCCACTTTTCATGACACATATTGAACCCGATAAATAATACTTAATTTGATCACTTCATAACGGGTCTAATTAGATATTTGACAGTCTAATATTCAATATATATTTATATCACATCAATAAGCCCATATATGTTGTAATTAATTAAAATTAATTCCAACACTATATACCTTCACTTACTATGGTACCGCATGAAAACAATAGTTAGTTCTTCTAGCTCAAACTGTCAATATTATCATGTAAAATTTCCAGTCTGTTCAAATTTTGTTTCTTTACCTTGTAATGAAAGCAATTTTTCAGTATTAAATTAAATTGAATAAAAGGATAAATCAGAAAAATTAAATAACTAATCATCATTCCTTAATGACCAACCAGGTATTGTACTCCTAACCTATACATGGATGTCAAAAGAACAAAAAGGGTGATGTTAGGATTCAGAGAGAAATAATAAACAAAATACTTTTTGAACTTTATGCAGTTGAGTTTGTTGGAAACTTGGCTGACTGCAGCAGCCTGTTGCTCTCTATTGCACACAAACTCTCTATTTCACAAACGGAAAATAATAGAATTTTCTAAACTTCTCAAAAACAGAAACAATTTTTATCCACTTTCCTTTTTTAATCATTGCAAAATTCTTCTCTGTCTTACATCATTAATATACCTGATACAAAGTCTAATTTTAGACCTCCACTACTTTCATAACATTCTAAAATTTATACATGTTGCCATAATTAACTTTGCTAAATATTGAAACACGCTAATTATAGCACCCACGCCTCTGATGCTAATTGCAACTTTTAATCAATTTTTAACAGAGTTAAGCGACAGAGAAAATGATAGCCTGGCCATTTGTGAAGGTTATGTTTGGTTCAATATCTTCAAGCGCCTTTTGGTAGATGTAACTTTCCCCTCATATCTGTTAATGGATAGTCAAGATCGCTTCTCAGGAATGTGTGCAAGCGATGCACTTAATTTGGTTGTCATAGAGCTTTCATTCCTGTATGACATCCTACATACGAAGGCAGTCCACATGCACTACAATTTAGGCCGTGTATTGCGCTTTTTCTCTCTGGTCTTCATCACAACAGCACTGGTTGTATTTCATCATCTTGACCTGCAAAAATATGCATCTAAAGATATTATCATAACCTATATCCTATTCGGTGCAGGCCTCATCCTTGAGGTCATTGCTGCCGTGCTTCTTGTATCCTCGGACTGGACAGTTGTGTCTCTTAGAAAGAAGGGATGGAGAAAGTCTATTGCATGTGCTATAACCTCAATGGTGAAAGCAATTACCTTCCGGAAGGGCAAAAGTCGGTGGTCGAGAAACATCGGGCAGTTCAATCTAGTTGGTCTCTGCCTAAGAGACAGGCACACCCCACGTACATGGATCATGAAAAAACTAATTAAAATAAAACATAAATGGGACAACATGTGTGAGAGCAGGTCAATTCCCTTGTCACAGGGGAAGTTTGAGGATATTATGTTCACTGAGGCAAAAAGGAGAGCACAAAACGTTCATATATACAATGTGTTAAAAGAGGCTAGATCATATAGGGGAGGCAAAACATTGGAGCGTCACGACCAACTGAAGAATCTGGAGTGGTGTATGAAAAGGGAATTTGATGAGTTAATTATTTTGTGGCATGTTGCCACAGACATTTGTTATTATGAAGAATTTAATCCCAACCAATCTAATAGTAATCGCTTGGATGACAATGAGCGTGATGTGAGTTGGAAGACATCCAATTACATGCTCTATCTCCTAACCCAGCAGCAGTCAATGATGCAGCTCGGATATGGTATGACACGATTTGAGGCCACATGTGCTGTCGTCAAGAAGAAATTCAAGGGTAAGGGAAAGCTCAAAGACAAGGATGCACGCAAAGTGCTTAACCCAGCAGCACCGGTCCCTGAACAGAATAATGCACAAGAACCAGCTGACGGCCGTCAACCAACAGATAAGAAGGATACATCAACAGATAAAAAGGATGCACAAGAACCAGCTGACGGCCGTCAACCAACAGATAAAAAGGATACATCAACAGATAAAAAGAATATATGGGCATATTTGAGATGCTGGGGTAAGCGTAAGGGTGACGAGGAAAAGCGTAGGGAAGAGGATGAAATGGGTGAATCGGTATTAAAAGACTGCCGTCAACTTGTAGCAGAGTTGAATAAACTCACATCAGAAAAAAAATGGAAGTTAATTAGCGAGACCTGGATGGAGATGCTGGGATATGCCGCGATTAATTGCGATTCATACGAACATGCCAAGTCCCTGAGGAGAGGTGGTGAATTACTCACTCATTTGTGGCTGCTGATGTCTCAATTGGGAGTTGTTGAGGAGCACAAGATGCAGCAATTCCAATCTGGGTCCGTCTGATTGATACAAAATTATTTGTTCTTTATATTATTTCAACGAAGAAAGATTGTTGTTAGGTGTTCTTTACTGCACTCCTTTTTCCTCCGTAGGCAAAGGATTTGCATGTTGGATATTTCTCTTCTTTTTAGTGTTTTATTTTTATGTAACGTGATTGTTGTTTTCTATGGGACTGGATTAATTGGGGAGTGTTATGGCCATTTTAATTTGTATTTTGTTTTAATTTATCAATGTGTTTGATGAGCAAAAATTGGCAAGGAGAATGCATGCATATGCATGAAGTGTAATTAATGACAGGGCATTCAGGATATACATGCATGTCATCATCCATATAATTTCAATGAACATATAACACAATTTTGGATGCATGTCATCATCCATATAATTTCAATGAACTTATAACACAATTAGCAGCCAAAACCAACCAATAATGCATCATTCTAGTGCTGTCTACTTGGCCCTTTTGTCCCTCAAAATTTTTATAGATTACATGCTTGACTTCTTAGTGGCGGAACTAGAAAATCTTGATAGGGTGTGCTAAAACTTTAAATGCACAATATGTGGTGGGTGAGAATTGAACCGAAGCTCTTCACGATCACAACATTAACTCTAATCACCATACTACAAGTAGACATGTGATATTTTATTAATGAAGCTGGACTATAGAAAATGTTCTAAAAAAATAAAATTCAATTAAATGTCAATTTACATAACTAAAATTTTAAAATCATAGGTAGATTAGCACCTCTACAGATCAATGTAGATCCGCCCCTGTGCCTTCTAACAGACAGAATAAGAAACCTCCAGTAAAAAGTACACTCCTAGGCTAATGAGTATTTAGTTATTAAACAACAGGGAATCCAAATATTACATGAAGAAAGAAATGAGAACGAGCATTCTACTAAGCCCCAATTCCCCACTAAGTTGTAGCCGCAACAGTCGGGTGTATGCCCCAGCAGCCCTAGAAACTTACTCAGCATGCATGCCTCGATGACACCAATATTCCTTCCAATAGGTGATAATTCCAAATATGCTCGCAGTAAATAAAACACGCTCCTGTTGCACAAGACCGACTTTTAATCCGAAGGATTTCATGTGAATCTCCTGATATCCTGTTATATGTCGCCTTTTCTCTTTCTATGTTTTGTTTGATTTTGGGAAAATAGCCATTGATGGTTGACTTAAAGATTAAATGCGTGCTTGCTTGCTTGGTTCCTGGCTGGCTCTGGAATGATAAATGGCCGGATTATGCATTACCCAAAAACCAAACACCACTAAGGAATGATAAATGACCGGATCATGAATTAACGAAAATTGTGCATTTTAATGCTTTCAACTGATCTTTTATTTTCAGCGGACTACAGATCTTGTGTGAAATATGCAAGTTATTAAAATTGTATAGGATAAATACGTAATTACTGATTTTGGAGGAAAAAATACCTACTATTTAATTTTTTTGAGAAAGATACATAAAATTCCACCATTTTTAATTGAGCCATGTCTTTGATCTGTTTGGGCCTTTGGCCTCTTGAAACTCGAAAGAAGAAAAAAAAGACAAATGGAACCAGGCTTTCGGCTCTTCTGGGTTTATGTCCAGAAAAGGAAAAAGAAGGGCATTAAATCATATTAGGCTTCGGCGGAGAACATGCAATTTAATGCTTGGTCTGATTATGTTGGAAATTCTGTAAAAAGGCCGAGCTAGAGTAAAACAGTTCAATGTGGGCTAATAAAGGATTAACTAAATTAATACAAAAGCCATTAATACAAAATTGGGAATTTCTATTAAACAAATGTTGCACGGTTATACATTCTTGCCGTTCACCAAAAGAGACCAAATAACATTTTTGCCATTCACTTAAAATCATGGTTCTGAAACTTAGAATCAGAATTGGAATCGGGTTCTTCACCGTGGAATCGGAATCGAATGAATCAGCCGGAATCGGCCAAGTTGACTCGGAAACTCGGCTTTTTTTGGTTGAAGCTTGTTTTGTAGCCAAAAGGTAGGAAAAAATTGGTAAAAAAATAATTTGTAGAAAAACTATGTTAACACAAAATATTACACTCAAATAATCCACTAATTATATAATGTAATACAAGCATTACCGATATAACACATTTTTTATTGCCAGAAGCTATGCCGAGCTAGCTGGATCATCTCATCGTCCTCTGTATTAAAATACGAATGGGGATATTGTTGTGTCTATTTCAAATTAAGTAACAAGATATTATAAATTAATTATAATGTCGAATAAAATAATGGAGAACAAAATTAGTAATTAACTTAGATTTGTATACTAATATTTAACTAACAAAAAATATGTACGTACTATTCTAACATTAATATGTGCTACTCTAACAAAATTAGTAATTAACTTAGATTTGTATGACTCCAGCTTGTATGCAACTCTCCAGCTGTATGACTTGGTTTTTTTACAAACATCTTTTTACATAAAATGGTTTTAATCACAGTTTTAATGGCTGACTCAGCCAAAACTCAGTCAAACTCGGTCAAACTTGGTCAAACTCAGTCTGACTCGACCTGAAAATTGGCTAACTCAGCCGAGTCAAACACTATTCAACCGAGTTTTTCTGAAAAACTCGCATGGGCGCGAGACTCGGGTGAAAATCGGATCGAACACAGCCGATACCGAGTTGACTCGGAATAGGCCGATTTTCCAAACCATGCTTAAAATTCCTGTAAGTGAAAAATAGAGAACATGTATGGATATTTTTTCTTTCTTTTTTGTATTTTATTCATATGTAATTATTGTTGTTTTGTATTGGACTGGATTAATTGGGGAGTGTTATGGCTATTTTAATTTGTATTTTGTTTTAATTTATCAATGTGTTTCATGAGCAAAAAGTGGCAAGGAGAATGCATTTATATGCATGAGTGTAATTAATGACAGGGCATTCAGGAAATACATGTCATTGTCCATATAATTTCAATGAACTTATAACAGAATTACCAGCCAAAACCAGCCAATGATGAATCATTGTAGTGCTGTCTACTTGGCCCTTTTCTCCCTCCAAAATTTTCTAGATTAATTTTCAAGATTACATGCCTGACTTCTAACAGACAGAATATTAAACCACCAGTACACAGTACACTCCTAGGCTAATGAGTATTTTGTTATTAAATAACAGGGAATCCAAATATTACATAAAGAAAGAAATGAGAAATTTGCCACTATCTATGTTGTAGCTGCAACAGTCAGGTGTATGCCCCCTAGAAACTAACCCAGCAGGCATGCCTCAGTGATGCCATTATTCCTTCCAATAGGCGATAATTCTAAATATGCTTCAAGTAAATAAAACACGCTCCTGTTGCACAAGACTGATTTCATGATTAGTCTCGTGATATCCTACTGGTATATGTCCCTTTTTCTTTTTCTTTTTTAAAAACCTTCGCAAAGACTGTAAAGTCGTGAGGGGGAATCAAACTGTCGACCATTGGGTAACCAACAATCCTATGACTTTTTCCTAGCCAACTGTGCAACCTCCCCTTTCCATTTGTCCATTTTTCTCTTTCTATGTTTCGTTTGCTTTTGGTAAAATTGCCATTGATGGCTGACCTAAAAAAAATTAAATGTGTGATTGCTTTCTTGGTTCCTTGCTGGCTCTAGAGGATGTGTCAGTTATCTTGGTTTAATTTTTTTTTTTTCCGATTTTCTGTCTTCGCTGGTTTGACAGGTACCTAGTTGTCGTGTAAAATTTGTGAAATTACGATTTTTTGTTGACACTCTCTAAAATCTGTTGCGAATCCGAAATTGTAGAAATTTTAGAAACACGGATTTATAAGTTACATATGAACACAATAAAGATTTTCATACACTGTCAGTTGAAGTTTTCAACTCAGTATGATAAATTGGGTGGCTTCCTGAAGTCTGGTCTTGATTAGAACATTTATTGGTAGTGCTGTTATGTTAATGGGTTTAATACTTTTGGGTTTTGACCAAAACCCTAAAACTGAGCATAAATTAAATTTCAAATCAGCTCTATAAAATGTGAAGTTTTGTTTATTAAGCTGAATAATTGGTTGGATATAAAGGAAAATCTCTGTTAAATTCTCTGAGAATTACCAATGGCATGCCGGGTTTATAATTAAACCCAAAACCACTAAGGAGTGGTACATGACCAGACTTTTAAGAGATTTATAATTGGACATTTTAAGGGATTCAAATGATCTTTCATCTAAAGCAGAGAGCAGACTGCTGATATTGTGTGAAATCTGCTCAGCTGGGAACTTTTAAGGGATTTATCTCTTTGGGCCTTCCGACTCTTGAAATTATAAGCAAAAAAATGACAACATGAAATTCAGAGTTGGGTTTTTTTGGGCTTGTGCTTTTTGGGCATCAAATCACCTCAGGCTTTGGCGGAGAATATGAAATTTAATGCTTGGTCTAATTATGTTGGAAATTTAGTAAAAAGGCCGAGCTAGAGTAAAAAAGTTAAATGTGGACTAATAAACGATTAATTAAATTATACAAACGCCATTTCTACAAAAATAAAAAATTTCTATCAAATAAATGTGGGATGGTTATACATTGTTACGAATGGTGTATTGCTGTCTTCGTTTTGTTTTTTTAGTAGACTTTGTTTGTTAAGGTTATTGTAATACACTTTTTGGTTTCTTATGTATTTTTGTAGTTCTTAAGTAATAAAGTACTTCTACTTTTCTATTTGCATTAAATTGTATGAACTTTTTCTTTGAATGAAATGGATTTTAAATCTACATCTTTCACCCAAAAAATAATATTGATTCAAGAGTAATAATAATTTGTCTGAATCCCAAATTTATTCTGTTGCTTTCGACTTTTATTTGTTGTACATGATATTCTACATACATAGTCTCCTAGATAATCTTGAATTTGGTCAGCGGAGTATATCTACCTCTTTCACATCTCCAAAAGACAAGGCCTCACTTTTAAAGACAAGTACAAGATGAAAATAAACATAATTTATAAGACATGGAAAAGCTAAAATAGAGGTAGCGCATTTATAGGACTTAGACGTGACAAGTCAATGATTCTCTCCCCATCCAACAACTAACAATATTAGTTAATCGTTTTCAATTTTTAATTGTTTACTACACATGACCAGTTGGGTGCAGCACGAAAATTGCGATCTGAACTCGAATCAATCAACCGAATTAAACAAATGGACGAGACCTCGATATTTGTATTCAGTTTGACCAATGCATTGAAAACAAATTAATGAGTAGTTGGAAGCTAGCAATTGGTTCGTGAGTGGTTGCTCTGTGCGTTTCACGGTGTTATAAGGTATTTATATTATTTTCTAATTAATTACTATCGTACTTGTAAAGTTGAAGTCGTAAATTTATCATTTAATTTAAATTGAGGAAAGTCCAAACTGTTGATCCGAACAGCTCAACATGATATCCATACTAAAAGATATTTGGCGATGAAATTTTATATTTTTTGGAAATTTTTTACTATTTTTTAAGATAGCTACAAAATCACTGTATCTGGACCATTCAAAAATAGTGGTTTTCTGCCTATCTAAAAAAATAGTAACAAATTTCCAAATATTATAAAATTTCATCACCAAGTATATTTTACTATGGATATCATATTGAGCGATCCGGATCGACATATTGAACTTGGAAAACGAAGATACAAAATATGATGTATGATAAGGTATGAAATGCATGAGGTATATTTTAGAACCCTCCTCATTTAAATTTTGCGCAAACATGAAATTTTTTATTAATTAAGAACATATTGGATTTAATGTTGTTAATTTGAATGGAATAGGTAAATTAACATGTTATACAATTATTGTAATATTTATTGAAAATGACAACGAAGTTCATCAAATTTGTAAAATACATAATAAATAGTAAAAGAATTAAAAAAATATAAAATTTGATCTCCAAGCACATTTTAATATAGTGATCATGTTGAATGGTTTGGATCGACTGTTTAGACTTTGAAAATCACGACCAAATTATTGTAAGATGTTGTAACTTGTAAGTGGATCCCTCCTCATATATATATATATATATATATATAGAGAGAGAGAGAGAGAGGTTGGCTAATATCAAAACGTTTGTTCCGGAGTCATGGAATTTTCTGATTTTCAAATGAGTTGTAAGTGAAATTTTCAAATAACTTACAGTAAGTGGAATTTTCATATTTTCTGATATATATATATAAAGAGAGAGAGAGAGGTTGCAACTAATGAGTTTTTCGATTTTTAAAGTCCAAACGGTCAATCCAAACTGTTAAGTCAGTTTTAAAATCGTTGATTTTAATAAACAGTGAAAATTTTCTAGATCATTAAAAATAGCGATTTTAAAACTGACTTAATAAATAGTAAAAGAATTTCAAAAAATTTAAAATTTGGTCTCCAAGCACATTATAATATAGATTGAATTTGAACTGTTTGGACTTTGAAAATCTAAAAACCAAATAGTTTGTTCCACAGCCTAGGAACAAACGTTTTGAGATTGGCAACCTCTCTCTCTCTTTCTCTCTCTCTCTCTATATATATATATATATAAAGGAGTTGGCTACGGTGCTATGCATAACATAGAGGGGCTCCGTGCTACTGCTCAATATTTGAGTTTTCAAAATCCCAACGGTCGATCCGAACCGTTCAACATGATCTCCCACTACAACAAAAAGGGACTTCAGCGACCGGCATCAGCGACCGGTTGGGTCGCCGGTCGCTGAAGACCCAAAAAAAAATAAAAAAAAATAAAAAAGTGTTTCAGCGGCGACGAAACCTTCAGCGACTGGCGCATATAGTCTTCAGAGACCGATTTGGCCCGGTCGTTGAAGGTACCCTAAAAAGCCCCCGCCAAACCCTCTTTCTTCTCTCTGATTCCCGCCGTTTAGGTTTAGCTAAAAAAAAAAAAACACGGAGCGGCCTGACCCCGCTGCCGCCCGAGCCCGGGTGTTGGTTTTTGGTTTTTGGTTTTCGCTTTTCTTCTCTCTATCTCTCTCTCTGTGTTGGTTTTTGCTTTTCACTTTTGCTTCGCTCATGTGCTGAGAACCAAAATCTCTTTCTCTCCTCTTTTCCGTTTGCCACTGTTTTTGCTATCACCGAAACCCTAGGATTTTCGGGATCGTGATCTTGTCTTGCGATCTTGCCTCTGGTGCTTTCCTTGTGCTATCCGGGTGCTTAAAGGTGCCCATTCTTGTGGATTGCTTGCTGAGTATAGACGGCCGTGAAGCGAGCCGTTGCTTGGTACCGGCCGAGTATTGACCCTTCTTTGCGATTCTCTCTCGGGTAATTGTTTAAACACCTTTTATTTGACCCCGTGCTCGGGTTGTTGTTTTACCTGCTGGTTTCTGGTACCGTACCAGTACTGGTAATGTGTATATACTGAAATATGAAAAATTGGTTCAAAGTGTGTCAATCGACCATCTTTTGTTGTCTTTGAATTTTAACTTGAACTGATGTTGTCTCCTTTGATATTTTGTAAATAAAACCCTTAACTAAAACCCGAAAAACAAGTGTAGGTCTGTAGATAGATGCTAAACACAGTTCCTGACCCCAGTACCAATCCCATGACATGGTACCAGTCATACCATGAACACAGAACCAAAGAAAAAGGCAAGATGCCCTTGCTGGTACGGTATACCCCTCAAAAACAGCAAAATGAAATATACAAATTGATAAGAGGGGAAAGTACTGGAGATGTAATTCTGGAATATGCAAATTGAATATATCTGCTGATGTAATTCAGGAATATATTTTATACATATTTGATCTCATCCTTAAAATCAAACTATTCAAACAAAAAACTTCTTAATTAGCTAAGTACAATGGTATTGTAACTATTGATTTAATTGTGTTTATTTTGTTGGTTCCAAATAATAGACAAGGATTCAGGTCATACCGAACTCCATTTATCGAGAGAAGGTTTGAACTTTGGAGGCATTTTGAAGAATTAATTCCCCAATTGCAGCTATTTATGTAAGTCATGACCAAATTTATTTATGTAATTCTTTAAGTACCAGTTAAAGAGTTTGATCTTGTACTTGTACTGTCATGCATTTACAAATGTTTAGGATACTTGTACTGTCATGCATTTCTGTGTAGTTATCTCTGTAATGTGGTTTTGTACTGTCATGCATTTCTGGTTTTGCACATGGTACCATTACAATAAACAGGTAATTCCCCCTTATTTAAAGTTAGATTAGAGGTGCCAAGTACTAACTGTGGTTTGGAAAAAAAAATTATTCATCAGCACTTTGTAAGAATTTGAAGCTAATTACTTCTTATCTTCTTTTATTATGTGTGTTGAATTTGTTAGGTAACAACAGATGCAATGGTGGATCATATGAACAAACTGCTAAAAATTCCTGGTGCAAACTTCCATTTGGCGGTGAACCACTTGAAAATAATTCTAGTGGAGTTAAGTGGATTTTAAGTTTTTAACTCTTGCAAACATGTTGCTATGTTTATTTGCAAATTATAGCAACCATTTTGTAACTGGTAGGCAATGATAACACCGCAACCCCAAATTGTTGAAGTTAGTAAATACGACCTTTAGTCGATGTATGTGGTTCATCACATTAGTCGATGTATGTGGATCAAGAGACACTTGAGAAGGTTGTTACTGTTATCAGAAGGTTGTTACAGTAATTAAGGTTGTACCAGTAATTATATTGTTTGGATATTTGATATTGGATGTCGTATTAGTATTTTATATTGTTCAATTGTTTGCATGTGAATTGTTTGTGAATTATATATTTGTCGATCGAAAACGACGACTGTGAATTGTATATTTGTTTGTGAATTATGTTTTAATTGCTTGGTACGTTTCATACCAATTGGGAAAAAGAAATATAACAAAAAATCATAAAAAAAAAAAAAAACACCCTTCTGCGACCGATTTTGGACCATCAGAGGCCGGCCAATCGGTCTCTGATGATCTTGCGCCACGTCAGCACGCAGCATCAGCGACAGAACTAATCGGTCGCTAAAGGGGTCATCAGCGACCGGCGCCTGACCCTTCAGCGACCGGTGACGTCAGAGGGGTGGTCATCAGCGACGAAGCAACTGCGTTCGGGTCATCTGCTACCGATTTTGGTCATCAGCGACCGGTAGACCCATCAGCGACCGGCGAAAATCCCATTGGCGACCGATTTGGCCGGTCGCTAATGGGTATGATTGCTGTAGTGTCCATATGGATATGTACTTGCAAACCAAATTTTACATTTTTTAGAATTTTTTACTATTTTTTTAGATAGGTAGAAAAACATTTGATCGCTCAGTTATACTACTCGATAGAATTGTGCGCTTGCGATCCAACCCGATAGCATACCGAGTTTACAAATTTAAAAGTACACATCACTTTCATAGTGATCATAAAACAATTCTAAAAAATATAAAATTTGGTCTCCAAGCACAATCTAATATATAGATCATATCTAACGGTTTGGATCGGCTGTTTGGACTTTTAAAGTCAAAAACCAATTAGTTGCACGACGGCTCCGAAACAATTTTTTTGATATTGCCAACCTCTATATATAAATAAAGAGAGAGAGAGAGAGAGAGAGAGAGAAAGAGAGAGAGATTGGCTAATATCAAAATGTTTGTTTCAAAGCCCCTATGCTACCAACTGGTTTTTAGATTTTCAAAGTCCAAAAAGTCGATCCAACTTGTTAGATATGATATCTCTATTAAAATGTGCTTGAAGGCCAAATTTTACATTTTTTGGAATTTTTTTACTATTTATTAAGCCAGATTTAAAATCGCTGATTTTAATTTACAGTGAAAAAATTATGGATCATTAAAAACAACAATTTTAAAATTGGCTTAATAAATAGTAAAAAAATATAAAAAATGAAAAATGTGGTCACCAAGCACATTTTAATGTAGAGATTTTAAAATCGCTGATCTTAATTTACAGTGAAAAAAAGTACGGGTGCCTACACAAGACTGGTTACCAATAGGCCCGACAAAATCTCCCAAATTTTAATCTTGTGCATATTTAATTTTTGAAAAAAAAAGTCACAAATACCAACACACTTAGTTGTCATACTTTGCTCCAATCAATTGGAAAGGAAAATCAAAATTTATATCATTAGAATTCCTATTGATTGGAAGGGATCCATTTATAATCAAAGGAGAAATTAATACTCTCAAATTTAGGGATATTTGTGAAGTGAATTGTTCGATAATAATATTTCTAAGTAATGCACAATGAGGTCAATCATGGGGTGAATAAATTGTTCAAAGAATATTTTTGAAGTTCTAAATTTTTAATGTCATGTCAATTGTACCAAACCCAAGTTCTAGTTTAATTTAAAGCAAGTCCTTGAGATTGTATGGTAACCTAGACCGGACCTTTGACTAGCTAGGATATTGTTGCTTGACGACAAGCAACAATCCAAGTTGGGAGGCGTGATCAGAGTCAAAATGATGATGAATTACGTAGGGTTTTGGTTTAGGTTTTGCATATTATCTTACACTTATGTTTAATTAATTAGAGAAAAAGGCTACTGTCACCCTTCTTTATGTTTTATTACAGGAAACATGTTTTGGGACTATTTCACATCAAATGGAGCAAGAATCAGGTCAATTGGATAAGTGACGCTCATCGACTAAGTCTCTGTTACGGCCCGTATTGACTGATATGGACCTAGCCGAATACAGATCAGGAGATAGCTCAATACGCATTAAACCCTTCAGCGACATAGTCTCAATACGGACCGTACCAGCCAGTACAGTCCGTAACCAGTGCGCCCTTTGGGGAATAACTGCTACAGCTGTATCCAGATCAGGTTTCTTGGCCTCCACTCATCTCCAGACGTCCCCTCACTCCTATATAAGCACCCTGGACAAAAGAAGAAGATATCTTGGTAATTTTGGTTAGATTTGATTAAGTGAGAAAGAGAGGAGTGATTGTAACCATGCCGTTCCGCAGCTAAGTTATTTTCTTAGGGGCTAGGCAGTAAACCTTGGTACTCATGATGCTTTGATATATATATTTTCTATTGATTATGATTTCTTGTTGTTTGATTGAAATACTTTTGTGATTTATTCTCCCTTCATCTGATATCGATGATCTAGTTTAATCCGTTAGGGTGGTGACAGTGCTTTAATGGTAAGAGAAACTATGATGGACGAGTCAGCCTCGTTGGGAGTCATTAGATTTATGTGAAGAAAACCTTAGCGGAGAAACCATAAATCGGAACAACAAAACGCGAACCAAGTTCTATCATTTGCATAAGATAAATCGCAGTGTCCTATGTAGTAACTTGTGTATTTTAGAGATCTGTCATTTGCGTAAGATAACTCGCACTGTCCTATATAGTGTCTTCCATAAACAACAATAGGAAAACAGACCCGACAGGAGTAGAATATCAAAGAGGATTGAGTAGCAATGGTGTGCCGAACCCTAGAAATTCTCATCTCTATCTTTATTTTAATTACTTTTAATTGTTGCCAAATTTACATTGATCACAACTTCAACTCTCAAATTTTCAGATTTTGTCTAGCCTTTCGAAAGATTGTGATTTGATCACTCAAGACTCTGAACCAATATTCCTTGTAGATCGACCTCGATTATACTACGCGATACGATTGTGCGCTTGTGATCAGAACCGATAGCATTTCTGAGTTTAGAAATTTTAAAAGATAGCATCGCTCTCTTTTGAGTGATCACAGGGCCCCGGGTTGTCATAACCTGAGTTGTCATAACTCGAGTGGTGGGGCCCCGGGTTGTCATAAACCGAGTTGTCATAACTCGAGTGGCGGGGCCCCGGGTTTTCATAACCTCAGTTGTCATAACTCGAGTGGCGGGGCCCCGGGTTGTCATAACCTGTATTTTCCCAAGAAGTTCCAACCCCGGGTTGACGCGGAACTGTCCTGGAATATCAGTCCATTACCGGAGTACCCTGTGACTCAAAAGTATTGTAAATACCCCTCCATAACCTCTCATATGTTATTGGATACCTGGTATAGTAAGGTCTACACCTTCTTATTGTGTTAATCCGAGTAACTAAGTTTATGTCATACCGGTTGGGGTTTACACTAGTCTTTTCGTACACCATTTGCTTAAGTTCCAGAAAAGAGGTATTTTCATTAACCTCGAAGCCATAGGCTGCCTCTTTCGTGTACTGTGCTCCCTCCACACTCCGGACAAGCTTTCCGCCCACATACAGTGTAACTAACATTTCTTCTTTTGTGAGCTACATCAGTAAAAAACATTTATCAATGGTATATAATAATAAAAAAATGAATTTAAAAATTAAATCTGGCTGCCTTTTGCAAAAATTATAAACTTGGTAAAGTAAATTTGATGTAAAAAAACGAATTAAAAAATTAAATATGTGAGAGCTTAATACAAATTAAACTAATAAATTAAAAAAAATTGTGAAGATCTACCTCTATTGTTATCTGAAATCACCACAAAATCGTCTTTCTCATCTTCATCTTCTTCCTCTTTCTCTTTCAGCTAAGTTAGAATGAATTATGAGTGGGCATGAGAGAAAAAAGTGACTTTTATATAGGTTTTATAGCAGACCGCCCCCGTATGGGGCGGTTTGTTATAGGAAGCGGACCGCCCCACTGGGGGGCGGTTTGGTTGGAATAGTGGACCGCTCCACTGGGGGGCGGTTTGGTTGGAAAAGTGGACCGCCCCTCTGTGTGGCGGTCAGGGTGTTTTTAAAAATAAATTAACAGTGAGGGCATATTTGATATTTTCTTTTTTTAGGGTATTAATAAAAATCACGGCTATTGTTATTAATTAGCAGAAAATATCTTATTATATTATTGCCACTTCTGTTCAAAGGAAATGCCACAGGGCACATGATCCGCATTGTGCCCTCCCACGTCGAACTCATCATCAAATTTTGTTATTCAACCCTAGAGGAAATGTCAATTACTAATATTGTATATATGCTCAACTACTTTTTAAGATGGGTATCTTCCACCAAAATGAGTATTAAATATTGTGTTTTCCATCGGCTTCGCCACTTCTCTCGGCATCTAATTAACGATAAACTAATTCAATTAATCTTAAATCTAATGTACGCATAAAATTTTGCGTCT
This sequence comes from Carex parvula, assembly GCA_025461045.1. Taxonomy (NCBI): domain Eukaryota; kingdom Viridiplantae; phylum Streptophyta; class Magnoliopsida; order Poales; family Cyperaceae; genus Carex; species Carex parvula. The sequence continues at coordinate 89,032 of JAJGRW010000594.1, forward strand.
AGAAAGAATTAAAATTTAAAAAAAAAATTTAATGCTCCCAAAAAAAAAAAATAACCGTACGTGATCATATATAGTTATTTGTAGGTAATGATACGGGGATGATGAGGAATGATAACACTACAGATTAAATTTTAACTAAGACAAAATTGAGCTTTATTTTAATTCATGTGTTTGCTAAGTTTAGACTTTAAAAATATAATTATTTGCCTGTTTTCTATTTTGAATCCAGTCCGTTTCATTATTGAAATAAGATATTATTTGTAAATTCGGCATTAATTTTTTTATCTTTTTATAAAAACTAATGAGGGAGGCTACGGTGCTATGCATAGCACGGATTGAGCCGTGCTACGGCTCAATATTTGAGTTTTCAAAATTCTAACGGTCAATCCGAACCGTTCAACATGATTATAAAATGAATATGTACTTGCAAACCAAATTTTACATTTTTTCGAATTTTTTTACTATTTTTTTAGATAGGTAGAAATCACTGTTTTTGGATGGTCCAGAATTTCAGAATTTCAGATCACTGCGTTTGACAAAAAAAAATTCAGATCAAGTGATTTCAGAATTTCACATTTATCATTTTAAAAAAAAATTTAATGCTCCCAAAAAAAAAAGAAAATAACCGTACGTGACCATATATAGTTATTTGTAGGTAATGATAATTAAGGGGATGATGAGGAATGATAACACTAATAAATTAAATTTTAACTAAGACGAAATTGAGCTTTATTTTAGTTCATGTGTTTGCTAAGTTTATACTTTAAAAAAAAAAACCATTACAAGAGTTATTAAAGCTGAAAGGAACAAAAAAAAAAATATAACATTGTTCAAGTAAAGAGCAGGGTCAACTCTAGCATTATACATGTATTCGTGTATATGCTCCAACGACATGGATATTAAAATGAACAGAAAGGACATTGCACTCTGTTAATAAAAATGCACAAAAGAACTTGGCCAAACTGCCAAACCAAATGACTTTGTGAAATATATCATTACAAATGTGAAATTACCAATCTTGATCGGAGCAAGGGGTGGGTAGATCTGGCCGTCGGAGTGCGGTGATGAGTAGATCCGATCATTGGAGCGCGGCGGCTATTAGATGGAATCGGATCCGGTCGTGGAGAGAAATGGAGAATGAGGTATTATGGTGTTTAAGAGTGTAAATAAGTAGGATTACATGATGAGAGTAGTTTAAATTAATTAATGAGAATAAAAAATTTAGATCTAGTAATTAGAGTCATTTGACTCGATGTAAATACGTTTTTTATCAATGAAATTGTTAGTTGGCATTTAAAGCCCTTCAAAAAAAGAAATTAAAGCGTATACAATAGTTTATTCAGGAATACGGTCCAATTATCTGTTGGCAACAACATTTTCAAAAATAATACTATACAACAATTCCTGTAAAACTTTGGACATGTTGTAAATCAAATTTAATATGATTTATGTGGATGTTCAATTCATTGCCCTACTTCTCCACTACTCCACTACTCCACTACTCCACTACTATGGACATTTATTTTCTTCTTTATTATTGTAACATCTCTTTCTAGCCTATAAATAGAGGCTTTGCAAAAGCAAGAATGTACATACAATTAGAAGAGAATAATAAAATTCTGCTATTGCTCTCTCTATCTCTCTTGTCATTTATTTTACTTTTGTTGCAACTTCATTTTAATTTTACAACACGTTATCAGCACGAATTGCTCGGAAGAAGTTGCAAAGTTATTCTGTAAGTAATTTATATGATTGATTATTATATCTTTCATTAATTTAAATTTCATTTGAATTTTTTTTATTATGTTTGTTTTAGTTTATAAGAATCATTCCTTGAAGTGAATGATGGAATAATAACCTGAAGTTATTATCAAAACTAATTGTTTATCAAGAACCTGAAGTTCGTATTACTCGAATATAATAATAAGAATAATAACATGAAGTTATTATTATAATTGTTTAGAACCTGAAGTTCTATTTGAAATTTTAATATAAAATTAATATAATAACCAGCAGTTATTATAGGCCACTGGATGAATAATAACCTGAAGTTATTCCCAATTAAAACCTGAAGTTTTATTAGAAATTTTCATATAAAATCAATATAATAACTAGAAGTTATTATAGGTCATTGGATGAAAATATAACCCGAAGTTATTTCAAATTAAATTTTACATAGCGCAGTCAAGCAATTTAATAACCAGAAGTTATTAAATAAGTATTTTATTATAACCTGAAGTTATATAATATTAACCTGAAGTTATTAATACATTTAAATTTATTTATTTATGCAATTTACATATTCTTTTATTTATATTTATTCATCTCCCTTTTCACAACCTTAAGTTATGATATTAATAACCTGAAGTTATGGCATTAATTACCTGAAGTTATGGCATTAATAACCTAAAGTTATGATATTAATAATCTGAAATTATTAATACGTATCTATTTTGTAGTACATATGACAAATCTCACAAAGTTTGAATTTATCTCCTTTTTCATTTATCATAACTCGAAGTTATGGTATTAGTAACCTGAAGTTGTATTTTGTTATAAATACATATTAATGAAAAATGAGAAAGGAAAACATCCTGAAGATGTTTGTTACAGATGTGGGATGACAAATCAATGATTGCGTACCTGTCATACGCCCAAGCATTTTGTAGAGCTTTATCAAGCCTCAATTAAGAAAAAAAATGTGGAAACTAAAATGACCCCGAATATGAATGCCATATAGATACACATTTTGATGTATCAGATTTCTTCCATAATGTGGATAAAGAAATAGACACTTTACTAAGGGAGAAAATATAATGTAGAAGTTTATGTTTATAAAAGTTTAGTTTACATTTTAATTTTTATATTGTATGCAAATAAAATTAATGAATAAAGGTAGTTTATTTTTATTTTAATTTATTCTTGCATTATTTTATTTTAAAGGAAAATGACTGACGCAATGGTAAGTAAAGAAGATCCATGTTTAGTAGACAGCGGAACAACAAATACCATATTGAAAAGTACGAAATATTTTTCACAATTGCATCTTGGTGAGACTAATATCCACACTATATCTGGCACAACTAATTTAATTGAAGGCTCCGGAAGAGCTTGTATTTTGTTACCTGAAGGAACAAAATTAATAATAGATGATGCATTATATTCAAGTAGATCCAGAAGAAATCTACTAAGTTTTAAAGATATTCGAAAGAATGATTATCATATTGAAACTATGAATGAGAGAAATTGTGAATATCTTCATATCACATCTATTAAAAATGGCCAAAAAATTATAATGGAAAAGATGCAAGCATTGTCTTCTGGACTATATGGTACTTATATAAGTACAATAGAATCAAATATAGTTATTAACCAGAAGTTAGTTGTTACTAACCAGAAGTTAGTTGATCCAAAGTTATTTACTTTGTGGCATGACAGATTGGGTCATCCAGGAAATATAATGATAAGGAGAATAATTGAAAGTGCAAATGGGCATCCCCTAAAGGACCTGAAGATCCTATTATCAAAAGAATTGACATGCGAAGCATGCTCTCTTGGAAAACTAATTACTAGGCCATCTCCAAATAAAATTGGACCTGAAGCTCCTTCATTTTTAGAAAGAATTCAATGAGATATATGTGGGCCTATTACACCTCCATGTGGACCATTTAGATATTTTATGGTGTTAATTGATGCATCAACACGCTGGTCACATGTGAGTTTGTTAGCAACAAGAAATGTTGCGTTTGTTAGACTATTAGCACAAATTATCCAATTTAGAGCTCATTTTCCGGATTATCAAATTAAAAGAATTCGGCTTGATAATGCAGGAGAGTTTACTTCTCAAACTTTTAATGATTATTGCATGTCTATTGAAATTACGGTAGAACATCCAGTGGCCCATGTTCATACACAAAACGGTCTAGCAGAATCGTTGATTAAAAAGTTGCAATTAATTGCTAGACCTTTACTTATGAAATCTAGTTTACCGTCTGCTGCATGGGGACATGCCATATGACATGCTGCTGCACTAATTAGGTTAAGGCCAACTGCAGATCATAGGTATTCCCCGTTACAATTGGTCTCTGGAAGAGAACCAAATTTGTTCCATCTAAAGGTATTTGGTTGTGCAGTATATGTTCTAATTTCTCCTCCACAACGCACAAAAAAGGGACCTCAAAGAAGGTTGGGAATTTATATTGATTTTAACTCTCCTTCTATTATTAAATATTTAGAACCATTAACAGGAGATGTTTTTACAGCAAGATTTGCTGATTGTCATTTTAATGAATCAATATTCCCAAACTTAGGGGAAGAAAAACCAAAGCTGGATAAACAAGTAACTTGGAATTCATCGTTATCTTATCTTGACCCCCGAAGTGGTCAATGTGAACTCGAAGTTCAAAAGATTATAAATTTGCAAAGAATTGCAAATGAATTGCCTGATGCATTTACAGATACAAATAGAGTTACTAAATCGCATATTCCAGCTATAAACGCACCTGCTCGAATTGACATTACAAAAATATCTAATGAATCTAATGTGCGTAGGAAACGTGGAAGACCACTTGGTTCTAAGAATGTAAATCCACGTAAAATGAAAGAGCAGAATAAAGCAGTTGGTCCAACCCCAGAAGAGGTTGATGGTAAAACTCCTGAAGAAGTCAATAAAACCCTAGAAGAGGTTGATAGTAGAACTCCTGAAGAAGTTGATAAAATTCCAGAAGAGATTAATGGTAAAACTTCTGAAGAAGTTGATAAAACTCTAGAAGAGGTTGATGAAGTTCTAGAAGAAACTCAGGTACCTAATGATTATGAGATCTCAATAAACTATGTACAGAATGGTACAATATGGAACCGAAATGAAACATGTGCTGATGAAATTTTTGCATATGCTATAGCAATTGATGTGCTAAATGAGAAATATTATGTGCCAAAAACTCCTGAAGAGTGTATGCACAGAAATGATTGGCCAAAATGGAAAGATGCCCTGAAGGCTGAATTAGATTCGCTTGAAAAGCGCAATGTTTTTGGACCTGTAGTCTTAACCCCTAAAGATGTTAACCCTGTAGGTTACAAATGGGTATTTGCAATAAAAAGGAATGAGAAAAATGAGATTGTGAGATATAAAGCAAGGCTAGTGGCACAAGGCTTTACACAAATACCTGGAGTCGATTATGAAGAGACGTATTCACCTGTAGTGGATGCGATAACTCTCAGGTTTCTAATAAGTCTCACAGTTACAAAAAATCTAAAAATACGACTTATGGATGTCGTAACAGCATATTTATATGGTTCACTTGATAGTGACATATACATGAAAATCCCCGAAGGATTGAAAATGCCTGAAGCATATAAATCAATACCGAGAGAAATGTACTCTACAAAATTAAAAAGATCTTTATACGGACTAAAACAATCAGGCCGAATGTGGTACAATCGACTGAGTGAGTACCTTCTAAAAGAAGGATATAAAAATAATATAATCAGTCCGTGTGTTTTCATTAAAAGATCAAATCTAGGTTTTACAATCATTGCAGTGTATGTTGATGATTTGAACATTATTGGATCTCCTGAAGAGATTGAGAATACTGCAAAATTGTTGAGAAATGAGTTTGAAATGAAAGACCTTGGTGTAACTAAATTTTGTCTCGGCCTGCAGATCGAGCATCTAAATAATGGAATATTTGTCCATCAATCAAATTATGTTGAAAAAGTACTAAAGAGATTCAATATGGATAAAGCTCATCCTTTGAGCACACCAATGGTCGTACGATCGCTAAATGCAAAAAATGATCCTTTTCGCCCGCAAGAAAATAATGAAAAAGTGGTTAGTCCTGAAGTACCATACTTAAGTGCAATCGAGGCATTATTATATCTTGCAAATAATACAAGACCCGATATCGCATTTGCAGTAAATGTGTTAGCAAGATATAGTTCCAAACCAACCAGAAGACATTAGAATGGAATTAAACACATATTTCGATATCTCTGCGGAACTAGAGATATGGGGTTATATTATCAAAATGATACAAAATCCAAATTAATTGGATATGCAGATGCGGGATATTTGTCGGATCCACATAAAGCACGATCCCAAACGGGATATGTATTCACTTATTGTGGAGTTGCAATTTCATGGCGATCAACAAAACAAACTCTTACGGCAACATCATCAAATTATGCCGAGCTAATCGCCTTATACGAGGCAGGTCGAGAATGCGTTTGGTTACGGTCAATGATTCAAAATATTCAAGAAGAATGCGGGCTTGAAAACATTAAGGAAATCCCTACTCCGCTGCATGAAGATAATGCAGCATGCATTGCACAAATCAAAGAAGGATATATCAAAGGAGACCGGACTAAACATATTGCGCCAAAGTTCTTTTCAACACATGACCTACAAAAGGAAGGCGTAATCAATGTTTGCCAAGTCCGATCAATCGATAATTTGGCAGACCTATTCACAAAATCTTTGCCGACGAAGGTTTTTGAACAACTCAGAAAGAAGATAGGTCTACACCGATTAAAGAATATTGAATGATATCTAAATGAGGGGAAGCGTTATACGCACTGTACTCTTTTTCCCTTAATCAAGTTTTTATCCCAATGGGTTTTTCTTGATAAGGTTTTTAATGTGGCAGTACACGGTCCGGAAGTATCGTGTTAATATTGATCCTGAAGTATCATGTTAATATTGATCCTGAAGTATCATATTAATAGCGTATAATGAAAGATGAACATCCAAGGGGAAGTGTTGTAAATCAAATTTAATATGATTTATGTGGATGTTCAATTCATTGCCCCACTTCTCCACTACTCCACTACTCCACTACTCCACTACTCCACTACTATGGACATTTATTTTCTTCTTTATTATTGTAACATCTCTTTCTAGCTTATAAATAGAGGCTTTGCAAAAGCAAGAATGTACATACAATTAGAAGAGAATAATAAAATTCTGCTATTGCTCTCTCTATCTCTCTTGTCATTTATTTTACTTTTGTTGCAACTTCATTTTAATTTTACAACAGGACATATTGGTTATTTTATCATCAACGTTTGCAAAAACACAGTAATATAAGTTATGGGAGTATAATATTAAATAGTCAACGGCTCTATAAATTGCTAGTTGTAATCCATCATTGTAAGGATTTATTTATGTAATAATTGCTAGTTGTAACAATTGCTTAAACAATTCAAGCAGACAGCCACTAACCTTCAATGAAATTGTTAGTTGGCATTTAAAGCCACTAACCTTCAAAAAAAGAAATTAAAGCGTATACAATAGTTTATTCAGGAATACGGTCCAGTTATCAGTTGACAACAACATTTTCAAAAACAATACTATACAACAATTCCTGTAAAACTTTGGACATATTGGTTATTTTATCATCAACGTTTGCAAAAACACAGTAATATAAGTTATGGGAATATTATATTAAATAGTCAACGGCTCTATAAATTGCTAGATGTAATCCATCATTGTAAGGATTTGTTTATGTAAGGCATACTGTGAGCAATTATTGCTTAAACAATTCAACCAGACAGCCTGGCTAGTTGTCTTGCAACCAAATGATAAATGTTACAATTTAAATCATTGAAATGTTTCATTTTGCAAAATACAAATCTCAAATCTCAAATACTTTCATAAAGATTCATGTCAAAACCAAAACAAAGTATACTGAAGTCATGCCAAAATTAAATACTCAACCATATTACCAGTTAAATACTTAATTAGTCACGCCTCGAAACTTGACTCCGTTGAGTACTTAATTGCTTCAAATGAAATATCGACATATTTCTTTTAAGGTAAAAAAAAAAAAAATATCCACAATCAAAGTCTACTAAATATGCGACTGGAATTAGGCGAATATAATCTGATTTATCTCCCTTCTAAAAGTCCAAAATAAAACATATATAAATATATATATATTATATATATATACACACACACACATATATATATATATACATGAGTATGGCTAATTTCCTGCTGGCAGCATTTCGGCCAAGTGCTGCCAGCAGCAAATCTGCCATTCTGATGTTCAAACAACCGATCCGAACCGTTCAACATGTTCTACATATTGAAATGTGCTTGGAGACCAAATTTTACATTTTTTGGAATTTTTTTACTATTTATTAAGCCACTTTGAAAATTCCTGATCCGGGTGAACAGTAAAAACAGTCTGGACCAAATGATCTGGAATTTTCAAAGTGGCTTAATAAATAGTAAAAAAAAATTCCAAAAAATGTAAAATTTGGTCTCCAAGCACATTTCAATATTTACAACATGTTGAACGGTTCGGATCGGTTGTTTGAACATCAGAATGGCAGATTTGCTGCTGGCAGCACTTGGCCGCTGCCAGCAGCAAATTAGCCATACTCTATATACATATATATACACACACATATATATATATATATATATATATACATATATATATGCATACATATATATATATACATATATATATATACACACATATATATATATACATATATATACACATACATATAAATCTATATATATATATAGAGATAGCCTAATGTCATAATGTTATAACTTCGGCCGAAGTTATAACGAGTCGTTTATTAGTTTTTAAAATCCAAACAACCGATCCGAACCGTTCAACTTTTTCTAAATATTGAAATGTGCTTGGAGACTAAATTTTACATTTTTTGGAATTTTTTTACTATTTATTAAGCCACTTTGAAAATCGCAGATCTGCTGTGAATAGTAAAAAACAGTAAAATTTTCTGGACCACCGGATCAGTATTTTCAAAGTGGCTTAATAAATAGCAAAAAAATTCCAAAAAATGTAAAATTTGGTCTCCAAGCACATTTCAATATAGAGAACATGTTGAACGGTTCGGATCGGTTGTTTGGATTTTAAAAACTAATAAACGACTCGTTATAACTTCGGGCCGAAGTTATAACGTTATGACATTAGCCTATCTCTATATATATATATAAAGAGTAGAACTAGTGTGTTCCTAAGTTCACCTAGTCCTTTTGTGAACTCAACTCAAAAATTTATTGAATTGGCTTCAAACAATGAATCCAAATGGTTGAAATACTTCTACCTTACGAGTGATGTGTCTACATATGAAAATTTTCAAATTTTAAATTAATTTTGTATATAGTCAACTAGTGTGTTTTGCCTGTTTTGTGGGCTGAGAAAGTAATAATAATATACATTCTTGCAGTTCACAGAAAAAGTGGATGATTGCAAAATTGCAGCGTTTTTGTACATTGTTTATTTATTAATTCATTCATTCTACTTATTACTGCTGGCACAGAGTAAAAAGCATATTTATAAATATTACCCTAAAAAAATTGAAAAAAACAAAAATTAATATCTTGCCGCAAACAATAGATCAAAGTCTGATGACAACAGTTTCGTTTTCCAATTTTTTCAAGTTGTTATTATACAATTAATCCAATTGAGATTTGCGGTTCTGGTATATGTAGTATTTGTAATTCAAAATCAGGCTTTCCTTGTACTTTTTGATAACCAAATTAATATTCCTATAATAAAAGTCGCTTCCCTGAATTTCGGCCGTTACATATGAGCAGGATCTGTGCATTGGAAAGTTTTATTAGTCAACTGAAAGAAACATGTCATGTGACAAATAATATTAAAAAATAAAATCTCACGTTGAATCAGTTGTGGTGCCCAATGATTCTAGCTAATCGTGGGAAGCAACGGTCATATTTGGATTTGTTGAGCAAGGCTTGGATATAGCCAGGCATCTACAAGCAAGAGACCAAAAAGAGGGAGGAGACAAGGAGAGACAGAGAGAGAGAGACTTGGCAGCCACTGTCAAGGTTTAAAAAAGAGAGATAGATAGAGAAAGATAGAGACTCACTTGCCAGCCTCTGCCAAGTTTTCAAAAGAGACCCTCCAATTCATAAAAAATAAAAACAGAGAGAGAGAGAGAGTGGGAGAAAGAGAGAATGGTGATTAACTATGAGAAATGGCAAAACCGATGGAGCTCAAACGAGGTAATTGTTCTCGTCCTTCTCAGCCTTGGCATGCAAATATGTCTCATCGCCTTGGCACCGTTGCGTAAACGCAGCAAGAACACAGTGCTCATGCTCACGCTCTGGCTGTTGTACCTGACTGCTGACTCTGTTGCCATATTAGCACTGGGTAACATCAGCAACCAGGCCGATCCGGCAGAAAGTGGTGACAGTGGAACCATGCCAGGCAAACTCACTGTCTTGTGGGCCCCATTCCTCCTGCTTCACCTTGGGGGTCCCGATAGCATCACATCATACTCAGTCGAGGATAACGAGCTCTGGTGGCGTCACCTTTTGGGGCTCGTTGTTCAGGTTGTTGTCACAATTTATGTATTTTGGCAATCACCACCAAAAGGGTGGATGTGGATACCAACAATGTTAGTTTTTATCCCTGGACTAATAAAGTTTGCCGAAAGGACCCATGCTCTCCGCTTAGGAAGCAAGGACAATCTCAAGGACAAAATTATCTCAGAACTCGGCCCAGGAAATAAAAATAAGAAAGGTACACATATATCCCAACCTTCCACTAACATCCGGTTACCAAATTATCTCGAGTGAAATCTTATTCTTTCGAAGAGTACCTTATTGTTTGATTTAATTGTTCTCTACTCAGATGGTAAAGATAATGCTACTTCGAACACCGACAACCCAGCAAATGGAACTACTAAAGGTACATATATCCCTAGCTTCTAATAGCATCCAGTTAATAATATTAACTTGAGCAAAATCTTATTATTCTTGCTAATACCTTACGATTTGATTGAATTGTTCTCCCCTCAGGTATATGGTGCACTCTCAAGGATAAAATTTTGGCACTCTTCCAAGCAAAAGACACTACAGGTACATATATCCCAACCTTAATTCCACTAACATCCGGTTAACAAAATTATCTCGAGTGAAATCTTATTTTTTCTAAGAGTACCTTATTGTTTGATTTAATTGTTGTCCACTCAGATAGCAACGATAATACTCCCTCGAATCCCGTCGAACCAGCGAATGGAACTACTGAAGGTACATATATCCCAACCTTCCACTAACATCCGGTTACCAAAATTATCTCGAGTGAAATCTTATTTTTTCTAAGAGTACCTTATTGTTTGATTTAGTTGTTGTCCACTCAGATAGCAACGATAATACTACCACGAATCCCGTCGAACCAGCAAATGGAACTACTGAAGGTACATATATCCCAACCTTCCACTAACATCCGGTTACCAAAATTATCTCGAGTGAAATCTTATTTTTTCTAAGAGTACCTTATTGTTTGATTTAATTGTTGTCCACTCAGATAGCAACAACAATACTCCCTCGAATCCCGTCGAACCAGCGAATGGAACTACTGAAGGTACATATATCCCAACCTTCCAGTAACATCCGGTTAACAAAATTATCTCGAGTGAAATCTTATTTTTTCTAAGAGTACCTTATTGTTTGATTTAATTGTTGTCCACTCAGATAGCAACGATAATACTCCCTCGAATCCCGTCGAACCAGCGAATGGAACTACTGAAGGTACATATATCCCAACCTTCCACTAACATCCGGTTACCAAAATTATCTCGAGTGAAATCTTATTTTTTCTAAGAGTACCTTATTGTTTGATTTAGTTGTTGTCCACTCAGATAGCAACGATAATACTACCACGAATCCCGTCGAACCAGCAAATGGAACTACTGAAGGTACATATATCCCAACCTTCCACTAACATCCGGTTACCAAAATTATCTCGAGTGAAATCTTATTTTTTCTAAGAGTACCTTATTGTTTGATTTAATTGTTGTCCACTCAGATAGCAATGATAATACTACCCCGAATCCTGTCGACCCAGCAAATGGAACTACTAAAGGTACATATATCCCAACCTTCCTCCAACTTCTGGTTAATTGTATTAACTTGAGCGAAATCTTACCTCCTGTTAATAATAACTTAAGATTTGATTTCAATATTCTGTTGATTTTTAGAGTTCATTTGACTGTAAACTTTATTGCTCAAAATAGTTATATTTATAATCTACAATCTCAAATCTAAATAAACAGTCCAAATCTTTCGACCCGTTGAAAATGATGCTGGAAATGGAAATTCACTGTTGCTTAATTTTAATTTACGGAAATTATCGGGGGGAGGTTAGAAAGATAAGGGAGTAGAGAGTTAATTCGCAAAATTCAAGTGTGGTTATGCTGCGTGTAATTGGTTTTATTACCTCCAGCATATTTAAATATATGACGAGTTTGGGATTATTATAAGGACATTATATAGATTATTGTCAAAAAAAAAAAAATAGCTTAGTTGCCAGTGCATACAGTTTCCAAATTTAGAAGGTTCTAAATTTAAACTAAGTATTGTTTTGTGACATTTTCAAACAGTATAATATAAAATAAAAGCAAATAAATTCTGATCTTATCAGAAATCGAAGTTGTTGAACTGAATAGAATTAGTCAACATTATTGAGTCCAACAAATTTACATATATAGTAAGGTTCCTTTTCCAGGTACCCAAAATGAAGACTTTATATCTTTATTACCATAAACATATATATAACAAACAACAACAACAACAACAAAGCCTTTAGTCCAAAACAAGTTGGGGTAAGCCAGAAATGAAACACAACCGGAGTCACAAAACCAAGGTAGATAGTAATAAAAATACAAATAATAGTGATAATACTAATACGAGTAGAACTAAGGTGTTCTTAAGCTCACCAAGCCTCTTTGTGAGCTTAACTCAAAAACTTATCGGATTGACTTCAAAAGACGCATCCAAACCATTCAAACTGACATACTTCATGAGTGATGCGTTTACATGTCAAATTTTTAAATTTTTGTACTAATTTAGTTTGAAGTCAAGCGGTAAAAAAAAGATGATGTATAAATTAATTTTAATGAGTTCATTTTTCATTACTTTTTGACCGCTTGACTTTATACTAAACTAGTTCGAAAAATTATAAATTTGACATGTAAATGCATCACTGGTGAAGTACAATGGTTTCAATGGTTTGGATGTGCCGTTTGAAGTCAATCTAATAGGTTTTTGAGTTAAGCTCACTAAGGGGCTTGGTGAGCTTAAGAACACCTTAGTTCTACTCATACTAATACTAATAATATTACCAATAATAATAGTAATAATACTAATAACAATGCTAACAATATTATACCTACACTGTAAATCTTAGGGGTCGAAGTCGTAAGTCCAACATTCTTAATCCCAAATCAAAAGCCTTAGGACCTAAAGCCTATCAATGTACCCCTAAATCCTGATTCCTAGGCTATGGTTATAGTACATGGATCTCTAACTTCCACGCGCTCATGTCTGAATCCAACTCTTTGGATACATTTCATTCCTTCATGTCCCTTTTTACTACTTTCTCCCTTGCTATCTTGGCCGACCTCTACCTCTCCATCTTCTTTCGAAACAACTTATAATTCTAGTACGCACCGGTACCTCGGGAGGTCCCCGTTGGAGATGCCCAAACCATCTCAAGCTATGCTGGACAAGTTTCTCCTCAATCGATAGAACCCAAACCCTGTCACGTATATCACGTTTTTTAATCGATCCCTTCTTGTTTGACCACATATCCACTACAACATAAGTATCTCGGCTACACTTATCTTCTGGACATGTTGTCTTTTAGTAGCCCAACATAGGATGCCAGATGTATGCCGCCGTTTCACTCACCCAGCTCTTATCCTATGGCTAAGATCTTCATCAATCTCGTCATCAATCATTAACATTGACCCCAAATATCGAAATGTGTCCTTCTTGTGCACTATTTGTCCAGCCAAAGTGACATCTCCATCCTCTTATTTGACACCGCTGAACTCGCATGTCATATACTCGGTTTTGGGTTAACTAATTCTAAAACCCATCGATTGTAAAGTCCGTCTCCATAACTATAGTTTCCTATGAACCCCTATCCTACCCAAATCAATTAGCACCACATCATTAGCAAAGAGCATGCACCAAGTAATCTCCCCTTGTATGTCCCTCATGAATTCTTCCACCACTAGGCTGACCCTTGATGTAATCTTATCTTAAGAGGAAAGTCACTGGTTTCAATAGCCCACCACATGACCTATCTCGGTTGGTTTGGTTTGTTTGATGATAAATTTATATATAATATTTCTAATTATTATGCTTTGTTTTAGTCAGCTTAGTTTGTTTATTTACTTGTTGTTCAACCATAAAAATGAAAAGTTCTACTATGTCATTTTTTGTGAAAAAAGGTATTTAAGGAGAATCAGTTTTATACTAGTAGTTATGGCAGCGCTTTTCGTGCGGGAGAGTAGGTTCAGAATTGGGTTGATTTTTTTTTAATATTTAAAGTTGAGAAAGTCAACTCTCATCTTTATCTAAAAGTGAAGTATCTAAGCCGAACAGAGGTTGATAGCAGAAAGTTCCCCAAAACAAACGTAGAGAACCAACATGTGCGCAACATGTACTATGGGTACAATAATCAGGAGCTATTTAGAGAATCAGCATCGGCCCTTTAGTGTTGGTCAATTAATCAACTGTCTTCTTTCGAAAAAAGAAAAAGAATGGTTTACTAATATGACCAACTTTTAAGTTTATACACGATTAAACATATGACAAATAAACAGATTTTGTTATATAATTATCTACTAATTTTACTTTGTACTGTAATGGGTATGAAACAGCATTTCCCTAAATCCATAGTCGGGAAACAAATTAAGAAATCAAAATATTTTACCAGTCCCGTCGAGATTGTCATTAGCCAAGAAGAAAATATTTTACCACGTTGTTGAGAAATATTTTTTATTATCCTCTATGCTATCCCCAGACAAAAAACCTCATGTTTTTCTGGTCAAACAAATGCATTACCAAATGGTTTACCCCAAGGATTTTGTGTTAGAAGAAAAATTTTGGAACTGGACAAGATATGTTTCCTACCAAAAGTGATGTACAGCTCACAAATTCAAAATAAGCATGGTACCAAAATTAGGATTTCCCCAATTTAAAACTTCACTCTAGCCATCCTAGCTTAAGACTGAATGCTAACCATATTGTATCCAAACGACACATACACATCTGAAGCAAATACACATAAAATGCTTCTGCAAATTAAGAACAAAAGTGGAGAGGGATATGAAGCATTATTGATAACCACATTGACAAAATATCATGTATGAGTGTGGACCCATTAATCTAATATTATTTATGTAATAGTTAAGAGTTAACAGATATTGTGTTCTATATACTTTCGTTTACTATGGTGCCGTATGAAAAAAATAGCCAGTTCTTCTAGCTCAAACTGTCAATAATGTCATTCAAATTTTTCCAGTCTTGTCAAATTTTTGTTTCTCTACCTTGTAACGGTCTTTTTGCAGTACTAAATTACATTGTGCTGAAGCCCAACTCTTTTTGTTTAATCTAGTAGTTAAGGCAGCGTTTTTCCTGTGGGAAGTTGTAGGTTCGGAATTGGGTGCAAATATTTTTATGAATATTTAAAGTTGAGAGCTCAACCCTCATCTTTATTTAAAAACAAAAGTGCTAAAGCCCAAACGAGGTAGGTTGCAGAAAGCTCACAAAACTAAATGTTCAGAACTGCGGTATGTGCACAATACCAATTATTTAAACTCGGGGTAGGGGGTGGATAATCAACTCTTCTTAAAAATAAAAAATAAAAGATATGAAAGGTTTACTAATATGACCCACTTGCATGTAATATTATACACCATCAAACAGAGAGTGGCTAAGGTCAAAGTGGTATGACCAAGGCCTTGGTACTACCAATTAGTTTTTACAATTTTAAAGTTCAAATAGTCGATTCAAACCGTTAGATGTTCAATCTATATTAAAATCTGCTTGGAGACCAAATTTTACATTTTTTGGAATTTTTTTACTATTTTTTAAGCCACTTTGAAAATTGCTGATCACATGGTCCAGAATTTGGTTGCACTGTTTTTACTGTTCACCCGAATCTGTCATTTTCAAAGTGGCTTAAAAAATAGTAAAAAAATTCCAAAAAATGTAAAATTTGGTCTCCAAGCAGATTTTAATATAGAGATCACATCTAACGGTTTAGATTGACCGTTTGGACTTTTAAAATCCAAAAACGACTTGGTAGCACCAAAGGCCTTGGTCATACCACTTTGATCTTAGCCACTCTCCCATCAAACATACGTCAAACAGATTTTGTTTTATAATTTCCTACTGATTTTAGTCTGTAGTACAATGGGTATGAAACATTAATTTATCTATATCCTTAGTTGATATATAATTAGGAATGAAAATATTACATTAGCTAATAAGAATAAATATTACATAGATCCACATAAATTAAGAAATGAAAATATACATTAGCTAAGAAGAATAAATATTACATAGATCCACGTTGTTCAGTATTCATTAGTGCAGACACCCCACACCTGACTCGTGGAGAATGAAAGATAAATATAAGTAGTTGTTCTTCATAATACTCTGTGTTATTCTTCAGTAAAATTCATTTTATGTACTAAATTACTGTACGGTACCAAAAAACAAATGTTTGAATGAATTTTGAAATTGTTTAACATAAGGACTTTTTCTTAAAAGACAAGTACCGGACTGAAACTTCACAAGATAGATATGTTCTATCACGAATTAGTTTAAAAAGAACATTAATATGATCCCGACAACTATCACAAATAGCGTCTACCCAAAATCGATATGCCTTAAACATTAAAAAAATGCAAGGTACCGATATTTGGATGTCACAAGAAAAAAAGGGTGATAATAGTGATTGAGAGAGCAATGATTAACAAAATACTTTTTTAATTTTATGCAGTTGAGTTAAGCGAAAGCGAAAAGAAAAGCAAGGCCATTTGCGACGGTTATTATTGGTTCAATAAGTTCAAGTGCCTTTTGATAGATGTAACTTTTCCTGCAGATCTGTTAATGGAGAGTCAGGATTTCTTCTCAGAAAGGAATGCAAAGGATGCACTTGAATTGGTCGCCATAGAGCTCGCATTCCTGTATGACATCCTACATACGAAGGCAGTCCACATGCACTACAATTTTGGCCGTTCATTGCGCTGTTTATCTCTGGTCTCCATCATAGCAGCACTGGTTGTATTTCATCATCTTCACATGCAAAAATATGCATCTAAAGATATTACCATAACCTATATCCTATTTGGTGCAGGCCTCATCCTTGAGGTCATCGCTGCCATGCTTCTTGTATCCTCTGACTGGACAGTTGTGTCTCTTAGTAAGAAGCGTTGGAGAAAGCGGTTTGCACATGCTATAACCTCAATGGTGAAAGCAATTACCTTCAGCAAGGGCAAAAGTCGGTGGTCGAAAAACATTGGGCAGTTCAATCTTGTTGGTCTCTGCCTAAGAGAAAGGTATACCCCACGTACATTGATCTTGAAACCAATAATTAAAATAAAACAAAAATGGGACAACATGCGTGAGAGCAGGTCAATTCCCTTACAGGAGACATTGGAGAATATTATGTACACTGAGGCAAAAAGGAGAGCACAAAACGTTCATATATACAAAGTGTTACAAGAGGCAAGAGCATATAGGGGAGGCAAATCATTGGAACGTCACAACCAACTGGAGACTCTCGAGTGGAGCCTGAAAAGGGAATTTGATGAGTCAATTATTTTGTGGCATGTTGCCACAGACATTTGTTATTATAAAAAAAAACCTTCCAACCAACCTAATGGAGAAAATCAACAACCTTCCAACCCACCTAATGGAGAAAATCCAGAATCTTCCAACCCACCTAAAGGAGAAAATCCAGAATCTTCCAACCCACCTAAAGGAGAAAATCCAGAATCTTCCAACCCACCTAAAGGAGAAAATCAAGAATCTTCCAACCCACCTATAGGAGAAAATCAAGAGCGTGATGTTAGTTGGAAGACATCCAATTACATGGTCTATCTCCTAACCCAGCAGCAGTCAATGATGCAGCTCGGATATGGTAAAACAAGATTTGAGGGCACATGTACCGTGGTCAAGAAGATACTTCAGGCTCAGAGAAAGCTCGATAATAAGGCAGCACCCAACGAGAAGCAGTCAATGATGCAGTCCGCATGGTCTGTAGTCAAGAAAATATTTAAGGGTCAGAGAAAGCTTGATGATGAGAAAGCACGCCGGGTGCTTTACGAAAAATCAAAGGACCCTGTTGATGACAAAACTGAGGATCAGAGGGAGAAAGATGGCCAAATATTATTAAGGGACTGCCATCGACTTGCAGAACAGTTGCTTAAACCAGAAATAAAATGGAAGTTAATTAGCGAGACCTGGATGGAGATGCTGGGATATGCCGCCATTCATTGCGATTCATACCAACATGCCAAGTCCCTGAGGAGAGGTGGTGAATTACTCACTCATTTGTGGTTGTTGATGTCTCAATTGGGAGTTGTCGACGAGCACAAGGTGCAGCAATACCAATCTGGGACCGTCTAATTGATACATAATTTTGTGTTCTTTCTATTATTCAACGAACATAGATTGTTGTTATGTGTTCTTTCTCTTATTATGCATTCTTTACCTTTTTCTTTTATATGCAAAGGATTTACATGTTGGATATTTTTTCTTTCTTTTTAGTGTTTTATTTATATGTAAAAATTGTTGTTTTGTATTGGAAGTGTTATGGGTATTTTAATTTGTATTTTTTTTATTTATCAATGTCTTTGATGAGCAAAAAGTGGCAAGGAAAATGCATGCATCTGCTTGAAGTAAACATTACACTCCTATGCTAATGAGTATTTAGTTATTAAATAACAGGGAATTCAAATATTACATAAAGAAAGAAATGAGAACGAGAATTCTACTAAGCCCCAATTTGCCACTCTCTAAGTTGCAGCTGCAACAGTCGGAAATAAATATGTTGTTATTCCTTGGGAATAACATGAACCTGTTATTCCGATCCCAACCGTTCAAAACTTTTTCTTGCACAAATCTTAACAAAGTAAGTTTTTGGTGCACGAATCTCAATAAAGATCAACAGTTGGGATTGGAATAACAGGTTCCTGATATTCCAAAGGAATAACAGCAGAATTATTTCCACAACAGTCAGGTGTATATCCCATCAGCCCTAGAAACTAACTCAGCAGGAATGCCACAGTAACACCATTATTTCCAATAGGCGATAATTCCAAATATACTTGCAGTAAATAAAACACCCTCCTGTTGCACAAGACCAAATTCATGTTGAGTCTCGTGATATCCTGCTGGTATATGTCCCTTTTTCTCTTTTAATGGCTGACTAAAAGTCTAAAAGGTTAAATGCGTGCTTGCTTGCTTGGTTCCTTGCTGGCACTGGAGGCTGTGTCAATTATCTTGATTTAATTGTTTTTTTCTGGTTTTCTATCTTTTGCTGGTTTCACTGGTTCCTAGTTGTCGTGTAAAATTTGTGAAATTGGGATTTGCTGTTGATATTCTCTACTATCTGTGGAAAATCCGAAATGATAGAAATTTTGTAAACACGATTTTATAAGTTACATATGAACACAATAAAGATTTTCATACACTGTCAACTGAAGTTTTACAAGTCATCATGATAAATTGCCGAAATTTTTTACTAATATCCAAAAATAATAATTAATTTACAAATCTACACCCTGTTGAAAAGGATTTTGAAAAATGATCAAACTGTGAATTAAAATTGTGGTTTTGGGCCTACTTTCAGCAATTTTAATTCGCAGTTTTGGAGATGGAAAACCGCAAATTTTATTTCCTGTTTTGGGTTCGGAAATAAAATTTGCGGTTTTGAGCTAAAACCGTTAATTTTTTTTGCAGTTTTACCGTTTCCACTTTCTGATTTTAATGATTTGTGCCGTAAAAATAAAAATAAAATATAAGGATATGGCTTGAAAGGAATTAAAAGAGAGAAAAATTGAAGTTTTACCGTTTCCACTTTCTGTTGCAATTGTGCAATTCTTGCAACCAAATTTTAGTTGCATGAAATTCATAGCAATAATCCATTGCAACCAAATAAATGATTGCTATTTCGCATTTATTGCAACCGAAAAATGGTAGCAATAAGATATTATATCGCAACGAAATCTATAGTTGCAACTTGAGCAATTCCTTGCAACCAAATTTTAGTTGCATGAAATACGTAATAATAAATTGCGCATTTATCGCAACCAATAAATAATAGAAATAAAATAGTAAAATAGTATATCGCAACGAATCGATTGCAATTCTTACAACTAAATTTTAGTTGCAATTATTAAATCTAATGCAACCATAAATATGTTAATGCAATGAAATTAGTATGCAGATGTAATTCTAAATGTAACCAAATTTTGGTTGCACTTAAAAAATCTAATGTGACCATAAATATTTTAATTGCAACGAAATTGGTATACGGATGTAATTCTAATATTCATTGTAATTAGTAATTATATTAATTCTGTTTGGAATAAATACTCGTGAATTTATAATATAAACTATAATATAAATAGAGACAATAATTAATAAAAAAACACATTCATAATACATTAATATATATCATTCAAATTTACATGGATAATAACAAAAAAAACACGCTGTCATCTAAAGAGAAAGAATGAATTAAGACATTATCGACTTTAGATGCACGGGCTTGTTCCTTGAGTAAAGTTGCCTCCTTGGGATCTTCACACTTTGTTTATTGAAAGACTACTTCGTACCGAGTATCAAAAGGACTTTATTTGTGATAATTTGAATTATTAATTTTTAATAAAGGACTTTATTTAAGTTTATAATTTAAATTATTAATTTATAAAAAAGGCTTTATTTAAGTTTATAATTTCAGTTTATAATTTAAATTATTAATTTATAAAAAATCATTTTAGTTATATGCCATTTTTCATAATTCAAGCGACTTTATTTGTGATAATTTGGAAGGTTTTTTTGAATTGTCAAAATCTGATTCAAGAAGTGAAAGAACATTTTTGTGGTTTTTGTGAAACAGTCACATCACACGAATGATGACGTCTTGTGTGGTCACGTCATGACCCCAAGTCATGTGATCAAATGTGACATAACTGGTCATGCGTAATTGATTAATTTTTTTTTTTCAAATTTTAAGTTGGTTCATAGAAAAACAATAAGACATAAAAAATACCGAGTTCAAAAAAGGTTACAACTTGCCAATACTAATTATTAACGTGTATTTATATTGATAAGATTCAATTATTTTAAATAAATAGTAATGACAACAAATGAGGTGCATTATTATATATATTAATTTGGAATGTCACAAATTTTGAATTCAAGAGAATTATTTGTTATAGTTAGTACTTAGGGGGTGTAAACAGAGCGAATACAGAGCGGATAATGCTAATACTAAATATCCACATCTCAATGAGCGGATACGAATATGAATACGGATAATAAATAGATGTCAAATATAAAACCAAATCTGATACAACCTATCACGTATGGACCATTTGAACAGGCCTACTTCTTGGACTTGCTAACTAGACTTAGTACTCAGCTCATAGTAATTTTATGGGGCTTTTAGTACATGGGCCTATCAAAATCTATCGTATCCGATTAGATAATCCACAAATACAGTTTCTAATACGGATACAAAACGAATAATTGTCAGCTAATTAAGTTATATGAATTTTAAGTTACAAATACTAATTAATAAAATTTAAATATGAAAATTAATGAATAATTTAAGTATTTAAGTTTATAATTTAAATTATTAATTTATAAAAAAATCATTTTAGTTATATGCCATTTTTCATAAAACGACTTTATTTGTCATAATTTGGAAGGTTGTTTTGGATTGTCAAAATCTGATTCGAGAAGTGAAAGAACATATTTGTGGTTTTGGAGCTAGCGTCGGATGGGTATCAAAAGGACGGTGGATATGACAAGAGTCGTGCAAGTGCAGATCGTGATCCGTGGGTGCCTCATTTATGGATTTCTATTGACGGTGGAATTTAGGTTGCCACGTGACACTATACAAGGCATGAGCATGGGCCTCTCCTGATATATAAGTTTGTTTAGTCCCACAAGCGTTATACAACCGTATCAAGGAGTATATAACTTTCACTTTTAACTACTGCCTTGAACGGAGACTTGAGAGGAGAACTAAATTAAAATAGCGGTTCCTTGATATTGCTGTAAAATATTAACTAAGTCTTATGATAATAGATAAAATGACACATTGTATTTGTGCCACAATCATGCATTACATCTTTATCTCCATATTTTAAATTCTAAATAGTCGATCCGAACCGTTCAATATAAATTTCATAATCTAAATGTGTTTGAAGACCAAATTTTATCCGAACCGTTGAATATATATGGATTATCCGATCTGTTTTTGCGAATTCAAAATTATCTGAATTTGTATCTGAGTCTCTTTCTCTTATATATAGAAACTTTTTTGGAGAGAATTTGAATCAGATAATCCGAATCTGTTTACACCCTATTAGTACTACAACAATAATTATGAAGAATATTTTTGAAGATATATTTAATTACTTTAGAAAATATTAACTAATCTTATTTGAAATTTAAAAATTAAGATACAAAAAATTGAAAGTGATTATTTAGATTTTATAAAGCTTAACATTAGCACAAAAAAATGTTTTATTAAAATAATAATTGATGTGAAAACAATTTAAAGTTTCTAAACTAATATCAATTACGAGAATAAAGAATTAAATTCATTGACTCTTGGTTTTAATGTGTATAAAATCTGAACTATAATTGACATTAATTATTTTTTCAAATAATTTGTAAATATATTGGGAATATCATTCACAAATAATTTGGAAATAAAATTCTGACAAAGACGTATTCATGATTAAAATATAATTACGTTCCAATTTAATTTTAACAAATAAATTATTCTTGATTAAAAAATAATTACATTCCAATTTAATTTTGACAAATAACATTATTTTTCAGGCGACCATTAGGTTCCAATTTTTTTTTGTCAGGGCGCGAAAGCCTATCTCCAATTCGCGCCAAACTAGTTTGCTCCCAGAAAATTGAAAACAAGAAAGAAAACAAAGAAAAAAGAAAAGAAAAGAAAATTCTAAAACCATAACCTTGCTTGAAAACCTCCCAAAAGTTAATAACTATCTCTTGTAATATTTACCAATACTACTCCGTCTGTATTATATTGTTAACATACTATGTTTCCAATTTGAATCTATACTTTGGAATATCTTTGAATAATCTTATATTTGAAGTTGAACGTTAAATAGTAAATTTCAGGGACCTTATGGTGTTGACCAAACAATTTTACAGCACCAATTGTATCTTAATAATAGAAACACATATGCAATATGAAACGAGCATGACAGCTGGGGCATTTTTCTTCTCTCAGCGATTAGACACAAACCGCGCGCGAAAGAAAAATTGTAATATGGCGCGGAATCAGATAACTGCACTGAAAATTTAAAAGTATATGAAAAATATTGCTGATATATATTCCCTCTGTTGCCATAAATTATCCTCCTTATTTTCCTCCTCCCAACAAGTACTGATCGATGCTTCACCAAATGTAAGCCCTCATGCCTCTAGCTTTTTCTTTTTTAACTTTTATTGCTTCCTTAATTCCTTTTCATAATAAGTGTAGCGGGATTTGATTCAGGAATTGATTTTTTAGAAATATATTGGAAAGGCTTGATCTATACTTTTGGTACACTATTCCGGTTCTTGAAGTTTGATTTTTTAGTTTATAGTTAAGCTTGATGTTTTTCACAAAAATCACACTCCACCTCCTTGGAACGCACTTTGGAGTGGAGTTTGTGATCTTTTGTGGTACACATACTTACAATAACTATAAAATTCAAACTTGATATAATATTAATTATTTCTTATTAAAACTAACAAAGCTGCATACCAGTAAAACTAACAAAAACTGCTCCCTAAAACTAATACTTATCGGTAAACTAAAGAAAACTGCTCCCTAAACAAAACAAAATTGTACCAGTACACTAAAAACCTAACATACAATGCAATTTGTTACAGCCAACAATGAGAACTAAAATTGTAAATGAAAAAACAGTAAATCTGACTTATTTATCATTGCTCATGTCTCCAGATCTGCATCAAAGTGGAAATTTTGTCGATCCAGATGATTCTTTATCTCCAATTCTGTCATAAAAGACTGTGACGGTTTGCCTGTAAAGGATTGTTGACTCCTCCTTGCCCAGTTTGCTAACACATGTGGTTGCTTGAGTATTTCATGCTTTACATGGCATAAAGTGACACAATGCTGCATCATTCAATACATCGTAGCACATCTTATTACAGTTTCGGCAGCCCTCCAGGAAGGTAGTTCATGTGCTGTTACACTCCTTGTTACCGCTGTGAGTACTTTGCAATCCAATTATATAACATATTGCTGCTCCCTCTGTACCCCTTCCCTCCTTGGTTGCGTACTTGCGTCAGTATGTACTGGAGAGTGTCTAGGAGTACTGTTGCCTCTGCTTGTAGCGGATCATGCAGTTTGAAAAACTTATAGAATACCTCCTTTAATTTACCCCTCTGATCAAAGATCTTATACCTGTTCCAGTTTTCATTGTGGTGTCCCATGATGCATCTATTAGGATTGGCACATGATGCCTGTATGGTACCCAACCTTATTTTCCAATGCTGAGATGGAAGTCACAAGGGAAACTACTGTTGCATTTTATTTAAGGGTTAAATGAAGCATTATTGAGTCAATTTTATTAACAAACAGTTAAATCAAGCTGTAGTGATTTTTTGGGTTTAGAAATTTTATAGGAAAAAACAGTCAGAAAAGACAGAAGATAAAAAAGATAAAATAACGGCAATGCAGCGACAGTAATTAAGACTATGCTCCAGAGCTTTGTTAAAGGAAGGAAGGGGAGGGAAGAGGAGGGAAGGACAAGGGAGGAGAGAATTCAAGTGCATTCACTTGCTCCAGATATATACACAGAGGTACAGAAGTTACTGTGTTTAGTTTTGATTTTAACTTATATTTTACTTAAATATGACTACTTTGCCCTTATATCAGTAAAAACAAGTTTTTATAACTTCTCATATATGATCGTCACATTTGGCCAAAGAGCTGAAAACAGTGAATATAATATTACAATTTACAAATAAATATCAAGTCTTTTGTATGCAGTACTCTGTACCAATGTGTTGCACATAAGTTGCACCTGATTTGCACTGGTATCAGCTCAGTTGTGCTAGTAATGGTACTGGTTCAGTTCTTCATTTTTCTAATAAGCCAGTAACAAAGAAAGTAATATGTTGCAATGGCATGGCAAAGTACCTGATAGAACACTTCGATGTAGTCCATAATATAGCATGTCAAAATGGACACATTTCTTTGAATCAACTTTTGGAAGGGAAGACCATGCATAGAAGGCAAAATCGGCCATTCCGGAGCGGAATCGGCCGTTTCAGATCGGAATCGGATGGTACCGATCCGATTTCAGGCCGAGTTATGCGGATAGTGTAAATTTCGTCAAATTTCGGCCGTCCTGCGCTGATTCCAGTCAAATTTCGGCTGTCCGGCTTGATTCAAATCAAATTTCAGCCGTTCCGAACCGAAATAGACCGATTCCACCGAAACGGCCGAAACGCAAATTAAACAAACTCCAATATTTTTTTGAGCTCCTGCGTGAATCGAACCCATGCTCTCTAGCGAAGCAACCAAAGTCAACTACCACCACACCATATAACCTTTGTTGTTGAAAAACACAACTCATTTGTATATATCAGAATTTTAATTTGTACAAGCTTCTGACAATAAAGTCCAATTTTCCGATCTGATTTGGCCAATGCCGACCGATTTTTCCGATACGGATCGGGATCGGAAGGTGCCGATCCCAATCCCGATACCGATTTTTCCTTCTATGGGGAAGACTAGATAGTATTGAGCCAGAATGCTCTTGGAAACCTTGTAATTACCCTTCTTTTCCTAGATAATTTCTTTTTTGTTTTTGGTTGTATGTCCCTTAAAGCATCACTCAGAGCTTCAAATGATGAAACATGATCAGCTCACATTTTCTTTTATTTTTGGTGCAGGGGGGCTTTTAATTGCTGAGGCATCACTCAGAGCTTCAAGGCAGCTAATCATAGTTCATGAGAATTTAATTTCGATCCAATCAATTAATCAAATTTTTATCTTATGTTGCTATAAATCCAGTGACAGGACTAACTTATTTCAAATATGGAGAATGCTAAAAAGTTTGAAATTTATGCTTAAATCAACAAACTGTAAAATTTTTCAATTTTAGCCAAGATTTTACCCAAATTTTCCAAATTCATTATATTTTGAAAATTTTCGAAATCCTGCTAAACAATACTTTATTACATGTACATAAATTGAGTTATAACATTGGAATCTTTGTTGAATCTCATTTCAAACTGATTTGCAAATTGCAAAAATTCTGCCAAAAATCACAAAATTCCAGAAGTGCAAATTATTCAAAATCTGACATTGATCATTTGAGTATTGGTTTCATGACAATTTCGAAAAATAATCCAATCATACAATTGATTGGACCTGAGAGTCAAGAAATAACTTATCTTTTTGACACATAGAAGTCAATACATATCTGATAGTGAGAACATGCACATTCCTAAAATATAGGGACTGATTAGTGCGCATGCTTGTGCAGATCCATATCCTCGACGGTACTGTAAAAGATTCCCTTTTACAGTTAGCTATTTACGGTTGAGATTAACTCTCAGCCGGTTTGGGATTCGGGCTGACTGAGGGGGCAGTATTATTGGACTTTGAGATTCGTGCCAAGTTTAAAATAACGGTTGAGATCAAGTAATTGTAAAAGATTCCCTTTTACGGTACCGTCGGTGATATGAATTCTTGCTTGTGCTCCCAACAGATGTTTGTGGATGGGTCCATGGGTGTGAATTTCTATCTTGACAACTTTGGTATCTACAAATGGTTGGTTGCCAGTTCTATTCTACTGGTTAATTTTGCTGAATTAGACCATGGTTAGTATAAGTACCAAACTATTGACAATTTTGCCCATAGTTGTAATAAGCATAGAAGGCAAAATCGGTCGTTCCGGAGCGGAATCAGCCGTTCCGAATCAGAATCGGGCGGTACCGATCTGATTTTAGACCGAGTTACGCGGTTAGTGTAGATTTCGTCAAATTTCGGCCGTTCTAGCCTCATTCCAGTCAAATTTCGACCGTTCCGGTCTCATTCCAGTCAAATTTCGTCCGTTTCAGACCAAAATAGACCAATTCTACCGAAACGCGAATTAAACAAACTCCAAAAAAAAATTAGCTCTCTGTGAATTGAATTCATGCCCTCAAGCATGGCAACCAAACTCAACTACCACCATACCATACAATCTTTGTTGTTAAAAAAACACAACTCATTTCTATATATGAGAATTTTAATTTGTACCTCCATTCAATCACGGATTGACTGTTGTCTTTTTTTTGTTTGACTGGACTAAAGAGTGTGTTTTTAGTTGTAATGCTTGTATTATATTGTATTAGTGGATTATTTGATTGAAATAATTTTTCTAAATTTTTTTTATCAGATTTTCTTATTTTTTTTATCAGTTTTTCTTATTTTTTTAGTGTAAAACAAGCTTTTAGCAAAAAAGGCCAATTTTCCGATCCGATTCAACCGATCCCGATCGATTTTTCAGATCCGGATCGGGATCGGTCAGTGCCGATCCCGATACCGATTTTTCCTTCTATGGTAATAAGCCACCCCCACCCTCCAAAACGAAATAATAACTAAACAAAAATTAAAACAAATGAGAACTTCAATATGGTTCTGAGTTTGCTTGTATTGGTTAGAATATGATTTGGTTTGCTCAAGATGCAGAAACCAGGTACAACTTAGATAATGCAACTTCATGTTCTAGTATTGGAGTGCTGTTTGCAAATTCAGAAAACTAACTGTTTGTGCTTTCTCGAGACCAGTACATCACCACATGGCCAGAGATTGACATATCTCTTTTCTCATCTGACAACGAGGCACAAATATGTCTCTTCCTTCTCGGTTTTTCACCATCCCTTGCAGTCAAGTTCGCAAAAGAACTTTCTTCCAACATTTGAAAGGAAAAACACAAAAGAGATAAACAATCAGTATTATACACCAAGTTTCTGAACTGCTTTTGGGAGGAAAACAAAAGAACAGAAGTAAAGAGGCGTGACAGAAAAGGGTATATTTGGTATATCCTCCGGTGGGCCCTTCTTACCCTCGGCTGCACCCCGATTTTGGGGCGACAATTTCCTAGTAAAGAAGTCACCCTCTCTTCCATTCCCTCCCTTCTGATTTCATTTCACGGAGCATGTAACATTTTATTTTTTTTCCATACCTTACTCTCTTCGCTCCCTTCCAGCACCCCGTCTGAAGCACAGAGTAAGTTATTTCCTTAAAAAGAGCCTCTTATGCATGTATAAATCGTTAAAATACCAAATCTACTCTTCAGCTTTCTAAAAAAAGCCTGATTTGCTATGATGTATACATCTACACCAATTTTGAGCCACACATTATGTACATCAATTTTCAACCACTCAGATTACCCATATTACAAAATAAATAAAAATACGAAAACAGTACTATCCAATATTAAATTTAATTTTTTTATAAATTATTCAGCACATGAATTATAAGTGAACTAATTTTGTATTTATTAATATTTTTTTATTAATCTACATATATTTCTATTAATTCAACACAACTACAGAAAATGGTAAAATAAATAAATAAATTACATACCTAAAGCCCCAATTTTCAAGCAGTAGTTGCTGACATCAGCTAGCCCTATGAGCTGAACGAAGTAAAAAGAAAAATATTACAAATAAGACATTAACTACGACTTGTTGAAATTTAAGGCCAATGAGCCCTGCCCCGAGTTACCCAGATTGAAATTGTGGCTGTTAACGCTAAATTGTGGCTGGTACCAGTTCAGTCTGCACAAATTGAAATACGCTGATTTTAGATGAAAGTAACTTAATAGAACCAAACCCGAAGGAGGAGGGTAGCAGGTTTTTGGAATAGTTGCCGATGAGATGGAGATAAGCGGAGGAGAAGAAGAGGAAGTTAATATTCTAATACAACTAATTGGTTTGGTCGTAATATTATTAATTTAATGCAACCAATTAGTTCATTAGTTGCAATATGTTGTTGCAAAAGACTAAATTTGGTGTAGTTAAAATTATTTAATATCCACTTATATTTTATATATATTTGAGATTAATAATCCAGTCCGTACAACAAGATAGATAGATCCATCCACAAATGTTTTGTAATAAATTAAAATTAATTACTAAAAAATATTGTTAGTCACTTGATGGATGTTCAATAGTTTTAAAATTGAAATATATAGACAATCTACAATTATGGAGAACATTTTGTTTTAACAACCATTGAATTGGTTGTCCATGTTATCAAAAAATTGTTAGTCACTTGAATCTTATATATAGTTTTTTGTTCTCTTCTTTTACTTTTTTTAATTTTATAAAAATGAATATAAATTACTTGGCCTACATTACCTTTCAGAAGCTCAAAAAGAAAAAGAAAAATTACAAGCGTTATTAAAATTGAAGGAACAAAGAAAACGAGTATAACATTGTTCAAGTAAAGAGCAAGCTCAACCCTATCATTCTACGACATGTATACTTGTATATGCTCCAACGACTAGGATATTAAAATGAACAGAAAGAACATTGCACTCTGTTAATAAAAATGCACAAAAGAACTTGGCCAAACTACCAAACCAAATGATTTTGTGAAATATATCATTACAAATGTGAAATTAAAGCGTATACACTAGTTTGTTCAGGAATACGGTCCAGTTATTCTAGCCATCTGCTCAATCAAGGCGGCAGTGGTGGCCGATTCTTGGGATTCAGCTTCTGACATCTCTCTCAGTATTTGGATTAGCACTCAAAATGAGGCTATGATACCATATCAAAATTAATAGAACAACTCAAGAACACAAGACTCCCATGAATCTCCCTTCCCTCCCTTATTTTTTATTTCTTTTCTTTCTTAATTGTTTTACACGGCTGTAGCATCCTCTTTTTATCAACATAACTTGGTATCTTTATGTTTGACCCTAAAAATTTGGATTTAGAAATAAAAAATATAATAAAAAAAAGAGAAGGGCTAAAAAGAAAAGAAAAAAATAACGAGGAATGGAGGTGACCATTGAAGATTAAAATGGAGAGAATTGGATAAATCCATTTAAATGCAAAATTAAAAATATGAAGAATGTGTACGGTTTCCAATTGAAGTGAAAATAAACAAAAAAATATAGAGTTGAATTGGGTCGAAATGATATGGGCCACTACATTAAATTGTTGATTAGAGAACCATGCATTTCTTTTGTTTCTTAATTACACTTACAAGTGGGACCCAGCCAAATAAAAAAATGTAGAAATGAAAGGAGGCTCCCAGCGACTCCTCTTCTTTAACCTCTTGGTTACCTAGACCTGGTCCACTAAAGACCTTCAATTAATTCAAGTATTGGCTCACAGTACCGAGTTCATGTGATTTAAAGGAGTGTAACATTCTGAAAATTTTGTATTATTAATATTTATGCTTAAAGATAAATTTTATAATATGAAAAATACGATATACATCTCTGTTAAAAAAAAAAAAAAAAGTTAATTAAGTGAAGAAATATATATTAATATATTATATGTTAGTTTTTCTATTTTAACGTTTCAAGGTAACAAATGATAACCGGCAAGAATTTATAATAACATAATCTATTTTTATTCATATCCATTTAAATAAAAAAAAAAGGAATTAAGACACTACAGCGAAACGGAGCTTCAGCGACCGGTATCAGCGACCGGTGGTGACGCCGGTCGCTGATTCTCAATTTCTCTCAAAAACAAAAAATTTGAACTCAAATTCCGGCGACCAACTGTATCAGCGACCGGTATCAGCGACCGGTGAAAACACCGGTCGCTGAAAACTTTTCTTTTTTTTTTTTATCGCTGAAAAAAACGCGGCTGCTGAAAAATAAAACGCGCGCCACTCCTCCGCCAAAATCAAAACACTCTCCGCCTCGATCAAAACCCTTCCCCAAAATCAAGCTCCTTCCGCCCGACTTGTCGCTGTAAGCCTGCGCCGCCCGAAGCCCCTCCGCCCGACCCCGATCACTGACCCCGACCCCGATCAGCGACCCCGACCCCGACACTGTGACCCCGCCACTGGAGATCGGAGTGACCCCGCCTCTCTCAGACCTCGCTGACCCCGCCAGTCGGCCAGTGCCAGGCTGAGGCTCAGACTGACGACGACGACGACGATTATGACCGGCGAGCCAAGACGGCATCGAATCCTCTGGTGGCGAGCTTGTTCTACGGCAAGATAAGGAATATGACTCGCAGTTTCTCCCATGACACGCGCCAGCAACTGGACTATTGTATCAAGGATTCGTCAGTTCCTGTTCCTGTTCCTCTCATTTTTTTTTCTTTATAATTTCCCTAATTTATTAATTCTTGAATGAATAAATGATGAATTAATTATTTAAAAACTACTCTATTTTCCCTAATTGATATGGACAGGGATAAGGACTGGAACGAGGCCTTCAATTTCTCTTCCGATTTGACATTTGTGACCAGTTGCATGAAGGAAACAAACGGTACTTAATTATGATTCCTTGCTTTTCTGTTAGCACTTTGGTTGCTTTAATTCCTGTAATAAGTAGACTTATGTGAAAGCCTCACATTTGTACTTTGTGTTGTTGTTTTTCTGTTACTGGTACATGTGGTACTAGAGGATTTCTGAGTAAGTAGTTAGAACTGGTTTGTGTTTGAATATATGGCTCGGTCTATGATGCTAAAGTGGTGGGGACAGAGATTTTACTAGTTCGTTTTGCTCCTGTACCAGTTACTGGTACAGTTCTGTTGAGGTGAAACAACAGATTTAACTGATTGTGGTTATGTTACTCTGCAAATATCAGTTCCTGCTGGATCTTGTTGCTCCCAAACCTTGTATTGCATTTCTGCCTTCCAATATAAATCTTTGCAAATAGGCATCTGACAAGGTTATGATATGGTATAAGCCATCTTTTTTTTTATTTATTGAAGTGAGGTGAAAAACCTGACAGATATCTATTGAAATCGAAGCGTTAAAAGGGATTAGATACCAGACATAGCATCTTTGCTAGTACAGGACATGTACCAGCATTCATCATTGTCCTGTACCAGCATTCATCATTTCAAGTAATCTCTCCGAACTACTACTGATATTGGAATTTTGAAACTTGATTGTTGTAGGAGGACGCAGAAGCGCAGGCACCTCTTTCTGGCAGTAAGTTCTATATTTGGATTCTATAACACACTATCAGAAATCACTTTTAACTAAAGAGATTTAAAACTCTCTACCCTTTTTTTTTCTTTTCTTTACTTATTTTCTCACTCCCTTATCTATCTAAATGTATTGCAGGTGCTTCCATTGCAGTGACAAACTCACCCAAAAAAATCGGCTGGAAGTTAAAGTAAGAGTTTTTTTTTTAAATATCATGTATAGTAGCTTTTTTTTTCTCGGCACCAAAATGAATTGGCTCAATTACAGTAATGTTAATTGTTTTTTTCTTTTTTTTGCAAATATTGTGTATCATATTTAACTATTTATGCTACCAGTGCGGATTTAACTGTAGTTCAAGCCAATAAACCAAACTAAATATCAAAGAAGCCCAAAAGAACTCTGATCTGTGCCCTTGCTCAGTACCAGTAGAGATCCAATTATTGATTTTGAATGTTTATTAATTGTAATTCTATCATTCTTTCAGGGCATTTGTGATATGTGCTCTGACGATTCTGACGAGTTCTCAGGCTATACTTATATATTGGTCGAAGCAATCGACAACTAGTCCAAAAGATCCTACACAGGATGA
The DNA here is from genome assembly GCA_025461045.1 of Carex parvula. Classification (NCBI taxonomy): domain Eukaryota; kingdom Viridiplantae; phylum Streptophyta; class Magnoliopsida; order Poales; family Cyperaceae; genus Carex; species Carex parvula. Next base: position 121,852 of record JAJGRW010000594.1, read on the forward strand.
GAAACTTGCAAAGTACAAGTATAGTGTCACCACCTCAAATTTCTTGGTTAGTAAATTTATAATTTACTTATGTAACTTTCGAATTTGTATTTCATATCTGCATTTTAGTTCAATGATTAAGAGTTCTTACCATGAACGGCACTTTGGCTTGACGATTCTGACGAGTTCAAATCAATGATGTCTATGTGTGCTGCTGAGACCAACATAGCCAGGGTTTTTCTTAGGCAAGGGGTTTATATTGATTGTTGAGATAAATCTTACAATCCTGTAATATAATTGTCTAGTTTTAATACATGGGCTTTCAACATTGATTTTCTATCTACCTTACTTGTACAAATGGATTACAAGTCAAATTGCTGCACTTTTCAAATTTTTGGTCGCTGATAATAAAGGCTTGACCTGTACTTGTAAAAGTGCAGCAATTTGACTTGTACCGGGCTCCTACGGGCTAGCAAATGGTAATAAAACGATATTGCATCTGAGTGGGTAAAATATCAGTACCTTGAAGCATTACATTACCATTATATATATTAATTTGATTGTGAGGGTTATTTATATGGCTAGTACCAGTTCATCAATTTATCTGTTTCAATTATAAGGCTGTGCACTTAGATCCCATGCTGATACATGTACAATTAATTGTGAATGTTTACAAGGCCTTATTTGTAAAATTTGCAGGTGTCAACATTTGAGCAGTCCATACTGTTACAGTGAGGTTCTAATAATAGAAGAATGAAATTTTATTTAATCGTTCTTTACAACAATTGATGTCTCTTCTGCAGTCCATACTGTTACATTTGATTTATATTTAGTTTATTTAATTGTTCTTTACAACAATTGATTTCCATACTCTCTTTTGACACTAGTACCTGGATTAGTTAGGTTAATTGGATTGTAAATGGCATGTTTAGTTATAGTGTATGTATCGATGTTAATTGGATTTTAATTACTATTATGTATATGTATCAATGTTTTGTATTTATTTATTGTATATATTGACATTTATATTTAAATTTGTGTGTATGTTTATGTTGTACGTTTGTACGTGTCGTACCAATTATTAAATGGTGCAAATTTAAATAATATAACAAAATATAAAAAACCTGACAGAAGAGTATCAGCGACCGGTTTTAATTATCAGCGACCGATATATTTGGTAGCAGAAAGTTTTTGCTGACGTCAGAAAAAAACGACAGCGACCAAAAAAATTTGGTCGCAGAAAATTATCAGCGACCGGTGACGTCATCAGAAGAGTATCAGCGACAATGCTTACAGCGACCGGAGTATCAGCGACCAAATTTGACTTTCAGCGACCGGAATGAGTATCAGCGACCGGAGAAAATACTATCAGCGACCAAAAATTTGGTCGCTGATGCCCCTTTCTGCTGTAGTGAGATGACATCCCATACCATGCGGCCATTCGTGGCATCTGCATAAATGAAAACCGTAGCCTTCCATCTTTTATTTAATTACCGAAGCCCTTCAGTTCTTTCTGAAACCGCTAACCCACTCTCTGATTTGTCTCCCATGCAAAACCCATTAAAGATACCATCTTCTACAAAGCAACAATTGATTTGTTTCTAGTCTGAAAACCACCCATGATCTCTCTATACGGTTGCACTATACCTCCCGCTCCTCTTTTCCTTGCACAGCTAGCCAATCAAGAAAAATATGAATGTCTGAGTTGAATTCGACTACGTCGCCATGACTATGAACTATCATTGCAATCTGACTTGAAATTCTGAATTTCTCGCTATCAGGTAACCAGACTTCTCTATAATATGTGTTTTCGTTTTGTATGGTTGATTTGAATATTAGTATTGCATATTGGATTATGATGGCATATTTAACGGGATAGCGGGTCTGAGGTTGGAATTTGATTTGTGATTGTAGCCTCCCACTGTTGGTTGGATTTCCCAGTGGGTTGGCGGCCTTCTAATGTTGGATAGATTTCCCATTGGATTGGCGGTTTAAGGAATTGTGTGTTATGAAAGTTCGAAATTGCCTGTGTGATGGGATTCCAACTATGTGAATATGATGTGACTTGTTTTATGCATGACCTAGACCGACGTGCTATCGCCGGTTAAATATGCATGCATAATTTTATGTGTATTTGTGTGGATTAATCCGGCCTGTTGAATGGTTGTTAAATTAAGCCAATTATAGAGAAGCGCGTCGTTAAATAACCGGTTACTGAGCTTTGTAGCTGACTCCGTTTTGTATTTTGTTTTCCTTTCTGTTGGCGACGTAGGTTGACGGACAAAGAAAAGGTACAATGATAATGTTATAATCATACTCTGGATGGTCAAAAATCTGGGGTGTGACATATGGTATCAGAGCCAAGTTCCTCGGACTGTGTTTGGGTCCTTGTTTCGTTTGTTATCAATGTCATATTTGAATTTTAATTGATTTCTAATTAATTTGAATCAAGTTGATTATCTCCTTCGATATCTGTGTCTGATAAATTTATTTTGATTATTGTTTATTTATTTTATCTCGCTCGATTTGGGTATCATCCGTTTGAATGTTGTTTCCTTAAAAAAAAAAAATATATTTTTTTTTTTTGTAATTTCAATCTATCTTAATCCTATTTGGACCATTTTGATATGATTCGGCATCTATGTGAGTCATTCCCGAATGAATGAGATTCTCTATCAATTCAAATTGATATTCTCATACAAAGATAATTTCATTATATTCAATTATCTATTATCCCGTTTTAAAACCGTTTCACTGTCCAGATTGAATTTTTTGTTGAATCTATCAATTACTTTGAAGTTGTTGATTTCCGATCAAATAAATTTATATCTAATTTGATCTTATCTAATTTCGGTTAAGTGTTTATTTACTATTAATCTCATTAAATTTGTACAGTATATCATTTAATTTATTTTTGAAAATAAATTTTAATTTAATTAGAGTTGCGCAACAGAAGCGTGGTGCACTTATTTATAATTTAATATTTGAATTTTGGGGACAAAATTCTCTTTACGGAGGGAAGAATGTAACATTCTGAAAATTTTGTATTATTAATATTTATGCTTAAAGATAAATTTTATAATATGAAAAATACGATATACATCTCTGTTAAAAATAAAAATAAAAGTTAATTAAGTGAAGAAATATATATTAATATATTATATGTTAGTTTTTCCATTTTAACGTTTCAAGGTAACAAATGATAACCGGCAAGAATTTATAATAACATAATCTATTTTTATTCATATCCATTTAAATAAAAAAAAAAGGAATTAAGATGACATCCCTTACCATGCGGCCATTCGTGGCATCTGCATAAATGATAACCGTAGCCTTCCATCTTTTATTTAATTACCGAAGCCCTTCAGTTCTTTCTGAAACCGCTAACCCACTCTCTGATTTGTCTCCCATGCAAAACCCATTAAAGATACCATCTTCTACAAAGCAACAATTGATTTGTTTCTAGTCTGAAAACCGCCCATGATCTCTCTATACGGTTGCACTATACCTCCCGCTCCTCTTTTCCTTGCACAGCTAGCCAATCAAGAAAAATATGAATGTCTGAGTTGAATTCGACTACGTCGCCATGACTATGAACTATCATTCCAATCTGACTTGAAATTCTGAATTTCTCGCTATCAGGTAACCAGACTTCTCTATAATATGTGTTTTCGTTTTGTATGGTTGATTTGAATATTAGTATTGCATATTGGATTATGATGGCATATTTAACGGGATAGCGGGTCTGAGGTTGGAATTTGATTTGTGATTGTAGCCTCCCACTGTTGGTTGGATTTTCCAGTGGGTTGGCGGCCTTCTAATGTTGGATAGATTTCCCATTGGATTGGCGGTTTAAGAAATTGTGTGTTATGAAAGTTGGGAATTGCCTGTGTGATGGGATTCCAACTATGTGAATATGATGTGACTTGTTTTATGGATGACCTAGACCGACGTGCTATCGCCGGTTAAATATGCATGTATAATTTTATGTGTATTTGTGTGGATTAATCCGGCCTGTTGAATGGTTGTTAAATTAAGCCAATTATAGAGAAGCGCGTCGTTAAATAACCGGTTACTGAGCTTTGTAGCTGACTCCGTTTTGTATTTTGTTTTCCTTTCTGTTGGCGACGTAGGTTGACGGACCAAGGAAAGGTACAATGATAATGTTATAATCATACTCTGGATGGTCAAAAATCTGGGGTGTGACATATGGTATCAGAGCCAAGTTCCTCGGACTGTGTTTGGGTCCTTGTTTCGTTTGTTATCAATGTCATATTTGAATTTTAATTGATTTCTAATTAATTTGAATCAAGTTAATTATCTCCTTCGATATCTGTGTCTGATAAATTTATTTTGATTATTGTTTATTTATTTTATCTCGCTCGATTTGGGTATCATCCGTTTGAATGTTGTTTCCTTAAAAAAAAAAAAAATATATATATATATATATTTTTTTTTGTAATTTCAATCTATCTTAATCCTATTTGGACCATTTTGATATGATTCGGCATCTATGTGAGTCATTCCCGAATGAATGAGATTCTCTATCAATTCAAATTGATATTCTCATACAAAGATAATTTCATTATATTCAATTATCTATTATCCCGTTTTAAAACCGTTTCACTGTCCAGATTGAATTTTTTGTTGAATCTATCAATTACTTTGAAGTTGTTGATTTCCGATCAAATAAATTTATATCTAATTTGATCTTATCTAATTTCGGTTAAGTGTTTATTTACTATTAATCTCATTAAATTTGTACAGTATATCATTTAATTTATTTTTGAAAATAAATTTTAATTTAATTAGAGTTGCGCAACAGAAGCGTGGTGCACTTATTTATAATTTAACATTTGAATTTTGGGGACAAAATTCTTTTTGAAAGAGGGAAGAATGTAACATTCTGAAAATTTTGTATTATTAATATTTATGCTTAAAGATAAATTTTATAATATGAAAAATACGATATACATCTCTGTTAAAAATAAAAAAAAATGTTAATTAAGTGAAGAAATATATATTAATATATTATATGTTAGTTTTTCTATTTTAACGTTTCAAGGTAACAAATGATAACCGGCAAGAATTTATAATAACATAATCTATTTTTATTCATATCCATTTAAATAAAAAAAAAGGAATTAAGATGACATCCCTGACCATGCGGCCATTCGTGGCATGCATCTGCATAAATGATAACCGTAGCCTTCCATCTTTTATTTAATTACCGAAGCCCTTCAGTTCTTTCTGAAACCGCTAACCCAGTCTCTGATTTGTCTCCCATGCAAAACCCATTAAAGATACCATCTTCTACAAAGCAACAATTGATTTGTTTCTAGTCTGAAAACCGCCCATGATCTCTCTATACGGTTGCACTATACCTCCCGCTCCTCTTTTCCTTGCACAGCTAGCCAATCAAGAAAAATATGAATGTCTGAGTTGAATTCGACTACGTCGCCATGACTATGAACTATCATTGCAATCTGACTTGAAATTCTGAATTTCTCGCTATCAGGTAACCAGACTTCTCTATAATATGTGTTTTCGTTTTGTATGGTTGATTTGAATATTAGTATTGCATATTGGATTATGATGGCATATTTAACGGGATAGCGGGTCTGAGGTTGGAATTTGATTTGTGATTGTAGCCTCCCACTGTTGGTTGGATTTCCCAGTGGGTTGGCGGCCTTCTAATGTTGGATAGATTTCCCATTGGATTGGAGGTTTAAGAAATTGTGTGTTATGTAAGTTGGGAATTGCCTGTGTGATGGGATTCCAACTATGTGAATATGATGTGACTTGTTTTATGGATGACCTAGACCGACGTGCTATCGCCGGTTAAATATGCATGCATAATTTTATGTGTATTTGTGTGGATTAATCCGGCCTGTTGAATGGTTGTTAAATTAAGCCAATTATAGAGAAGCGCGTCGTTAAATAACCGGTTACTGAGCTTTGTAGCTGACTCCGTTTTGTATTTTGTTTTCCTTTCTGTTTGCGACGTAGGTTGACGGACCAAGGAAAGGTGCAATGATGATGTTATAATCATACTCTGGATGGTCAAAAATCTGGGGTGTGACAAGGAGTCTTCTCCTCCAACCCCCAATGGCTCAGTGAAGGAAAACAGCAAAGAGAAGGACATTAGCTGGCGCTGGCCTCTGCGTCCTTTGTCTCCCAGCTCTCTTCAAACACAACCGTTGGATTCTTTCAACGAAGGAGATTATGCCAACGCACTGACCTGTGCCATAGATGCTGCCAGTTCACAAATCCGGCTCGCACGCCAGCCGTTCGATGAAATGAACAGCCGAGATTAAGCTACAACATAAAAAGCCTAGTGTTGCCCTAGCCCTGAGGCTATAAAAGGAGCCTCCCAGAGAAGATGAAAAGAACAATTCGGAATCATAGGCTAGAAACCATGACAAAGCCGTGATAAACCCTCCTCTTGTATCTCAAATATAGCAAAAAGCTTTTAAACTCTTTCTTCCCCAAGAAACCTTTCTGCCCAAGCCAATACAACATAGGATAGACAGAACCTCAAAGTTCTAGCAATGTAAATGCCTTGACAGGCCTAGTTTTCCATGTACAACTATGATGGATCACTAAATGGCATGCTCTCATGGAGCTTTTATTTTGAAATTTCTTGTTTACTGTCCCTTTTTAGCTCCTCTTTTCTCTCTTTTGTTTTATTTTTGATGGCTTTTATCTCTTCTGTCTCCCTTTCTTTATTACAATAAGAAGTTTCATGCTTTAGTCTTAATAAAATGACTATAGGCATGAGCTACATAAATAAAACTTTGATCTCCATGTAGTAGACAATGCTGCAATGGGGTGAACAATAAAATTAGATGAAGCAAAGTGCAGCTAGCTATAGTTAAAAGGATAAAGCTTATGATTCTACAAAAATAAGATTTTGACTTAGTTTGATTTATTTCATTCTATTCCCTTTTTCTTTACTGCCTCTACAAACAAAAAACGTATATCGCCATTTTAATTTAGTTATTAGCATCTTTGTCTCTATTTTAAATAAACATATTACTATAAAAATTAAAGAAACCAAAATATGAAAAATATGACTTCTTTTGAACCTTTTTGATCTTTCATGCTCTTAATCCTTGTACAAAATAATTAAATAATGAAGATGCATGTGTTGAGCTGTATAGTTCCTATTGCATCCAATTTATTTGATTATTTTATTAGAAAAGATTAAAAGTAACAAAAAATGAGTTATGGTGGTTGAGCTGTATAGTTCCCATTATAATCTCTTTGATATGGGACCTATGTTGCACAAACAAGTTCTAGATGATCTCTTTATGCATAAATGCATATTATGTGTATAAAAGGCACAATATAAAGAGATTAAATAGACATTTGTGCAAAATAGTGAAAGAATGAGGTTCAAATTGCAAATAGATGTCAACTATGTTGAAAATATCATTTGTATATTTGAACTAATGATTTCTTAATGATTTGTCCCCTTGTCAAGTGAGATTATGCAAAAAATGTGATTTTAAACAAAATCAGGGGCTTCCCTGCATAAAACCAAGTTTTAACAGATTTTGATGTTTTGCAATGAATTCTTGGAATTTTGGATTTTTCCCTCTTTCCTTTTATTTGTTGGCACCAACATGTAGCCTAAAAGCTACTCAAACTTGTTAGAACTCAAAACCAGTCATGATAAAGATTTCCCATAGCTTCTGGTGCCAGCCAATGAACAATACCAGCACCAAAACTCAAAGCATGTACCACTGGTACGAGAAATGCACTCAAAAGTGCTCAAATGACCTTCTCTGGTAAACAGAGCAATCTGAATTGACACAGGAACCAAAATGAAAAATGAACATCACCACCAGATAAAGGACATCAAAACACACAAAATCGACACAAATTTCATATTTTTCTGATTTTATTTCGATTTTATATGAATTTCCAAAGTTCAGGTTTAAAAACAGAAAAAACCAGCATTTAAATAAGATAAAGCTGCTGCTGGTAAATGGACTGTACTGACTGACTGGAAAATCAAATCAAAGAACAAACACCATGATTAAAATAGAGGACCTCAAAATACACAAAATAGACATAAAATTCATATTTTTCTGATTTTATTTCAATTTAATATGAATTTTCAAAGTTCAGCTTGTTAAAAATGAGAATCCAGCAATCAAATTGACAAAATGACTTTCTCATACCCCTCTACATGGCCAACAGTTAAAAAAATAGAAATAAAATCTTAAAAATCATAAAATCTTGTCTAATCAAAGCTTATTTATTCCTCTGTAAATGCATCACAAGATAATGTATATTCATGAATGAAATTAATGAAGAATCATGAAATTTGAGTTGACAATTCATGAACCAAATAATCAACTTGACCTCATATCCGAATGGCAAATTCAACTAAGCTCTCTGCTGATTTAAATACACTATAATAACATCTAAATGAAATCACTTCAGCCTTCAATGGTATCCCGAAGTCCTTGTATCAAGCTTTGGCATTAAATCGGTATGAAATCGAGAAGCTATAGTCTGATTCTCCTAAACCCTTCATGTACCCCAAAATCAATGTTCCTATTAGCCTCTGGGTAATGAAACGATGATGGCTAATCATTTAATTGAAGGAAAGCGTAAAGAAAACGGAGAAATAGACTTGATCTCTCGATCAGAGCTGGCGATGATAGCCTAGCAGAGAACCACCACCTCTGGTAACTGGCGATCGCCGACAATAGGTGAAATGAACTCAGGAAGATGAGACGATCACAACCGTGCCCTCCTCCGCCTTGGCCGTGACCGGAACACTGTCGGAATCTGAATCCCTAAGCCCAGGCATGAAGCCCCAATTCATATCCAATTTGTACGAAGTTCAAAGTAACTCTAGCCGTCTGATCACCGGCGCCAAAGCAAATTCAAATGACAAATGCGAATCTTAAAGCAAATATTGATCCAAGTGCCGACATTCAAGCTCAAAGCCGATGATCCACTGACATATAGGACCCACATGTCATGTTACATGAAATACCAAATCTTAATCTCAAAGCCCAATATCACGATCCAATGCTCAGCACAAATCTCAGAGCCCAAAAGCACATATCTCAAAGCCCAAAATCCAAATCTCGAAGCCCAGTTATCAAATAAAATTTCTAAATCAAAGCCCCTTTCACAAAGGTCCCTCTGACTTTTAATACATGTAGCGAAGCCCTTGTAAATTTACAACCAGGTCCCTGCCAACCTAAAACTCCCTCAAACAAGCCCTTAAATGCCCAATTTTTATATACAACCCTATCTAAAGCCCATATTACAATTCCATACCCTTTCAACCTTGTAAATAAGTCCTTTTACAAAAATATAAATAATCACAAACAGATCCTTCTCAGTCTTTTTCAAGCATAACTTTTTCATCTTAAGTCCAAATTGATTCAAACTACCTCCAAATGAACCCAAATCAAATTCTCTATATTTCTAAATCAAAATTGAACATGTCTAAGCATCTGTCAAATTCTAAAAATTACCAAAATAGCCCTTCCTCAAATTTAAATGATCTTATTTGTTAATAAAATGTAAATAAGCATGCCATGAATCAAATATAAATCAATGATGTATATATACTTTCCAAATATCCAAATTCCTATTTCAAAATACAATAAATATTATTTTAATATGAAATCACACACACACACACATGTCTAAACCAAGAAAATCAAATCAAAACAAAAGTCAATACATGAGTCCCCTTTTAGCCCCATTATTCAATTCACAACAAATAGGCACAAATCCTGTAATGGACGAGGTGTTCAGTATGGCTTGGAAGGGTCATCTGATGTAATTAACAACGGTGGCATGCACCCGCTGGGAGTTAAACGTCCCCACAATCAATAAACTCTCTCGATAGACTGATTATGAACAGTAGGTCTGTCGAGGGTGAACCGAAGGAATTGTAGAAAGAAGTAAATGTTTCAAGTTCGATGTTCTCTTCCATGTCTTGAAAACCGAGAGCATTGAATCCTGAGACATTTAATATACATGCACACACTTTCCACCGTTGTGCAACTTTCTGCGCCCTACAGATGATGAGAGTAGTTTAAATTAATTAATGAGAATAAAAGAGTTTAGATCTAGTAATTCGAGTCATTTGACTCGATGTAAATACGTTTTTTTTATCAATGAAATTGTTAGTTGGCATTTAAAGCCACTAACCTTCAAAAAAAGAAATTAAAGCGTATATAATAGTTTATTCAGGAATACGGTCCAGTTATCTGTTGGCAACAACATTTTCAAAAACAATACTATACAACAATTTTTCCTGTAAAACTTTGGACATATTGGTTATTTTATCATCAACTTTTGCAAATACACAGTAATATAAGTTATGGGAATATTATATTAAATAGTCAACGGCTCTATAAATTGCTAGTTGTAATCCATCATTGTAAGGATTTGTTTATGTAAGGCATACCGTGAGCAATTATTGCTTAAACAATTCAACCAGGCAGCCTGGCTAGTTGTCTTGCAACCAAATGATAAATGCTATTACAATTTAAATCATTGAAATGTTTCATTTTGCAAAATACAAATCCGAAATATCAAATACTTTCATAAAGATTCATGTCAAAACCAACAAAATATACTGAAGTCATGCCAAAATTAAATACTCTACCATATTACCAGTTAAATACTTAACTAGTCATGCCTCGAAACTTGACTCTGTTGAGTACTTAATTGCTTCAAATGAAATATCGACATATTTCCTTTAAGCTAAAAAAAAAAATTATGCACAATCAAGTCTAGTAAATATGCGACTGGAATTAGGTGAATATAATCTGATTTATCTCCCTTTTGAAAGTCCAAAATAAAACACACACACACACACACACACACACATATATATATAGTAGAACTAGTGTGTTCCAATTGTTCACCAAGTCTTTTGGTGAACTCAACTCTAAAACCTTGATTGGCTTCAAACGATGAATCCAAATGGTTGAAATCCTTCTACCTTACGAGTGATGTGTCTACATGTGAAAATTTAAAAATTTTAAATTAATTTTGTATAGAGTCAAGTGGGACCACAGCATTTTCCTAATAGGGACCACAGCATTTGTGGGACCTGGACGTTAAAAAGTCAATGGTTGAAAGATAACCTATGCAGTAGCTTATTCTAAAGAAGAGGAAGATTATTTCCCATTCCAACACCTATGTTAGTTAATAATTTCCTGTTGTTGTTTAGTACAAATGATGAGCTGGGTACAGATAGGCAATCTGAAGTTCTGAATTCGATTTTATTAACAGACTTAAACAAATGAAGTTGACCTCGAGACCCCTAATTCAGTTTTGACTAATAAAGAAATTAGATACAATGTTCTGTTGGCCTGGCTGTTCTGTGCGACACTACATGTTCTGATACTCTGTAGAACTTGATACCAGTGCGCACCGGAACGAACTTGAGACCTTATCTGGCAAAAAGTTTGTATTTAAAATTTAAAATAAATGACGTGCTACCTTACCTGCGTCATGCAGGTATAAATTTGTAGAGCTACCAAGGTTTTCTGCGTACTTTGTGTATTTTATATTTTAAATTATACTTGAGAATTGTATCCCTATACCCCACCTGAAACCTTTCAACAACTTGCTAAAATATGAAAAATATTTTATTTCAACAATTATGAAATAGGTTGTCATCATTGTCAAAGCAATTTTGTTACCTGTAAAACTTTTTTTTTGCACATGGCTAGCTGGCTAGATGCTCTGTGTGTTTCTAGTTTTTCACCATACTTGGGAATGAGGGTTAATTTTGTTCAAAATGATATAGTCCAGGAATCGAAAATTCCATTACTTGTTGGGCCGAAGCCCATTGCTTCGTCTGGGCCTAACTAAGAAGTACAATCCTTAGTCATAATTACTATCAATATAAAGCACAAGCACACACTAGTGAAGTACCATTATGATATCAACCATCAAGATTGACTTTAGTTAAACATACTGGTTGATGAAAAGCAATTCATGTCTTCGAACACTCGATAATTTTAAATTTGAATATTCTTGTTCCTAAAATGAGGGTGATCTGTCAAATAACAAATTACATTATGTTCAGTAAGAATCACAGTTTAGGCCAAACCAGAAAACAAAAGGAAAAAACAGCAAAAATATTTGCATATACATCCTCATTTGCATACCGATGCCAAATTGGCCTGAAATAAATTAGTTTTCAGTTATTAACCTGTCAATATTGAGCACCTTACCTTCAAGTCCAGGGTGTTCAATATCAACACAGAAAGTCACACGTCATAAAAAAAACAATCCTTAAACACCAGCTTTCTCTGTGGGACATTTGATAAATTTGACTCAAGCTAACAACTTTGAGAAGAACCAGGATACTCTTTTGTATTTATTTCAGAATAGGTTACAGGATGTTGTTTGATACAAAAGCAACTTAATCATATTGAGTATCATATTGAGTATTATGTTACCACATTCAGCTCATACATCTCCGAATTACAACTGTCTATATATTTCCTTATTTTGTAATATTTTCTCTTTAATACAATATCTCTAAACAAGGAAATAAATCTAATTAACCTAAAGTCCTGCTGGCGCACAAGTGAGCTGCTGGATTGATTGTGGAGCCTTTTACATGTGTATTCCAACAGTTTCCTACCTTTCTAATAAAAATCTAGTAATATTTTATAATATTAATTTTCAAAATTGAAATTTAACACAATATTAAAAATGCAACCATGAATTAAGATTAACATAGCATAGAAATAACAAAAATATTCGTATTAATATGTTATATATAAGTGTATTATAGTGATATCATATTAAGTGTTGTCACTATTCAACACAAGAAAGACACAAACGGTAACACAACAGTACAGAGAAAATTGAACAGTTGTACAAATTTTCATCTCAAGCCTTTCTCCATGAACAATCTGGATAAATGAGAAAGCTAAATTTTGTACCTCTAGTAAGAAAAAAATCCACCCAACTCTATAAAAATAAGAATCAAGGACATGAAACGAAAATTAAGTTTTGCCTTGGGTTTGTATACTGGCTCTATTCATTATGATAACTTGTATATAAATTTTGAAAAGCACATGATCCGCATTGTGAGCTCCCATGCACTGATGTGGATATCTTGGAGAAGGACAAAGTCTTCTTCCAGTTTTGTTATTATGCTATTCTCATGGGTATCAATTTTGTTTAGTACATTAAGGTCGCCGGGTTTCATGCATTCACCATGAAATCAGTGTTAAATATTTTAGATGAAGATGCATCACCAAAGAAAGTAACATGCAGCTGCCCCCTTCTCTCAACACATCTAATGATAAACTGATCAAATTTGAAATATAATTTACATTTGAGTTATGTGTTTAGAAATGATTTAAAAAATTAAAATTTAGTACATATAGTTTCTCTAAACAATGATATATTAAATTGTAAATTTAATTTATCTCTTTAATTTACATTTAGGTTACTTGATTTTTATCATTATCCACTGGCCCATCCACAAATATCAGTGGTTCAAAGATAACTTATGAAGTAGCTTATCATAAGAAGGGGAAGATTATTTCCCCATCCAACAACTATGTTAGTTATTTAATAATTTTCTACTGTTGTTTATTAATTAGTAGACATGAACAGCTGGGTATATATATATATATATAGAGTAAGGCTATGGTGCTTTGCAAAGTAAACCCCCCTGTTTACTTCGGGCCACTTTTTGGATTTTGAAAATCCAAAAAACTGATCCGAACCGTTCAACATGTTCTAAATATTGAAATGTGCTTGGAGACCAAATTTTACATTTTTTGGAATTTTTTTACTATTTATTAAGCCACTTTGAAAGTTTCTAATCCGTGGTCCAGAAAATTTTACTGTTTTTACTGTTCACCATCGGATCAGCGACTTTCAAAGTGGCTTAATAAATAGTAAAAAAATTCCAAAAAATGTAAAATTTGGTCTCCAAGCACATTTCAATATTTAGAATATGTTGAACGGTTCGGATCGGTTATTTGGATTTTCAAAATGAAAATATGACATGAAGTAAAACAACGTTTTACTTCACAACTCACCATAGCCTATCTCTCTCTCTCTCTCTCTATATATATATATGTTTGAGATCTAAAATAATTCTCGCATGAGCATAGCAACAAGTTTGAGATCTAAAAAATAATATCTACACAATTTGAGAATAATTATATTTTTTTATATTTGCACAAATATATGAAAATTTTGAAGTTTTGGAAAAATTCAAACTTCTGTGAGAAGTTTAAGGATGATGACCTAGGAATCCGTTTAATTAGAAGAAACGCACCTCTTTTATTAACAGGATTGCGCAAATTGTGTTTATGGGAAGAATTAGTAATACCCTAATATTTTTTATGGGAAGAATTAGTAATACCTCTTTTAACAAAGTCTTCCTCAACATTAATTAATTATTGATGAGCCCTTGAGAAAATGTCATTCAAATCATTTTCTATTCTGAAAAACATTATTACAAGATATGGGAATCTTTTTTCTTTTTGTTTGTTTAGTACATTAAGTCCGTCCGGTATAATGCATTCAACACTACTACAGATATGGCCTTTTCTAACGTCCATTTCACCTCTTCTCTCTCAAGTGTGGTCCACATGGTAGAAAAGAGTATACCCCTTGTGAAAATGTCTACTAATAATTTTCTATTCTCACCAACATTTTATAATGGGTATCATTTTTTTTTTGGATTGCTGTGAACAGTGCATTGACCTCGAAATTAGTTTTTACTTTCCATAAATTTAATGAGAAAGTAACATGCGTCACCTCAGAATTTGTGTATATGATGTATTGGTGCGTGAATCTCGAGTATTCATTTCGACATCAGTATTTCATATTCTACTTTAGAAAGTAACATGGGGCTGCACTTCTCCCGACATCTAATGATAAATTATATTATGATCTTAAATATAATTTATACATGAATAAAGTGTTTAGATAGGATTAACTTTTGTAAATGTAATACATTTATTCGCTACCCAAATTTCCAGCAATATATTGTATATTTTTCATGAGATATCACTATCTGAAATTTACCTCTT
The DNA here is from genome assembly GCA_025461045.1 of Carex parvula. Taxonomy (NCBI): domain Eukaryota; kingdom Viridiplantae; phylum Streptophyta; class Magnoliopsida; order Poales; family Cyperaceae; genus Carex; species Carex parvula. The sequence goes on from JAJGRW010000594.1 coordinate 136,899, forward strand.
AATTTTACCATGACCTTAACAATTCTTCTCCTAATCTACCAAATAAAGAAACCGTCATATCTACATGAAAAATGTTAAGGCCGGTCAGAACCGTCATGGTAAAATTTTGCCCACCAAACCGTCATATCTACATATCTGAAATTTCGTCCTTCTCCTAATCTCTTCTCTTGTAAAATTTCGCGCACCAAACCGTCATATCTACATATTCTGCCCTTTCGATAAAGCTATAATTTATCCTAAATATCTCAAGATAAGTTTACCTAACCCGCTAGAAATATTCAGCTTCTTCGCTGTCAAAAATATGCATCTTCCTGGTTCATAACAAATAATATCAACAAAGATTAACACAACAAAGATTGTAACTAACGTGTTGCATTATATCAAGCCAAAAAGTACAGCATGATACTTCGTGGGACCATTGTTCACAACCACAAAAACGCTAATCTTACACAGTACATTATACACGGATGTGAGAAATTTCCAATTAAATCCATTTGTAAAGCAAGAAGGTGCGATTATGAAAATGGGCTCCAACATTTATACACGGTTAATTAAAACATAATCATGTACAAAGATTCCAACATTCATACATGGTTTCCTAATAAGAAAACATGTACGATTGGAAACAATTGTGAACGGTTCTATTTTAATTAACTGTGTATGAATGTTGGAGCTCATTTTCAGAGATGTTGCCACCAACATTGAGTGAGGCTATGTTGCTATGCATAGCACCAAGGGGTAGTGTACTACGGCTCAATATGGTACTTTTTAAAATTCTAACGGTCGATCCGAACCGTTCAATGTGATATCCATATGAATATGTACTTGCAAACTAAATTTTATATTTTTTTGAATTTTTTTACTATTTTTTTAGATAGGTAGAAAAATCAGTGTTTTCTGAAAATTTTGGACCATTAAAATTCTACCTATCTAAAAAAATAGTAAAAAAATTCGAAAAAATATAAAATTTAGTTTGCAAGTACATATTCATATGGTTATTACATTGAACGGTTCGGATCAACCGTTAGGATTTAAAAAAATACCATATTGAGCCGTAGTACACTAGCCATCCGTGCTATGCATAGCACCATAGCCTCACTCCACCAACATTTATACATAAGCTCTAGGCCGTATTAGAGATATTGGTTTGTTCATTTTGGCTCAATTTATCCGGAGTTTGCCTCCAAATCCTTCCTTTTCCAATTTCTTGTAATAATTCTCAAAAACTTAGGCACTATCCTTTTTCCCATTTCAAATCCCAAGTTAAACATGATTTTTGGACTTTTTCCAATAAAACCCTAGAAATTTTCACATTTAAAATGAACTTATTTGAAAATAAGTATTGAATATGACATTTGATATAATTTTATTTTTTGTGATGGGTTATATTGCTAACTAAATTAATTTGATAACATCAATAACCGTGCTTTAATTTTTCTGTAATTTCAAATATGTCTTATACAATGATATGATTTTTTAATTTAATTAAATTTTATGCAACACGTTCCAAAATAATGAAGAACATTTTTTATTTTGTCAATTATTGAATTGGTTATCGAGAACCAGCCTCCATAGGTGAGATCGCATTTGAAATCCGAATGGGATTCACTTGAATTAAATAGTTTGTGTCTTGAATACCAGCAATTACGTACACACAAATAATATTGAATTGGTTATCATTGTTGTCAAAGAATTTTTGTTATATATCAATATAACTTATTTGTTTCCTAACTTATTTTGTTCAATATGTAGAATCGGCAACAATAATAATAATGCCATTTAAAAAAACAATAATAATAATTAAAAATTAATCAACATAGGTACGAAACCGGTAGTGTAGTGTCCTATTTAAATTCGTCATATGTTTTAACAAACCTTAGATATATATACATAATATATTAAAACGCACTACCAAAATCGTTTCTATGGTAATAAATTTTTGGTCACCAATACGAAGTATACGGAAAATGTTGACCCAAATTCATATATAGAAAGAAATTCGAAGGGACGCATCTCTTCTATTAACGTAAATGTTACGGGATAAGGGAACATTTCATGTGAAGCACGCATTAGAGTGATAGATCAATTAGTTCACTTGGCAGCCTGCCATGGTTTCAAAGAAAGAAAAAAGAGAGATTTTAAGTACTCTCTGTTTTTCAACGCTCTTTTGTCAACGGAAATTCTATGGGGTGATCAAGGGCACAGAATCCAAAGTCTTCTTCCTGTTTTGTTACTCGACCCTTGAGGAAATGTCAATTAAAAATACTCTATTCTCAACTATGTTTTAAGATGGGTATCATGCATTGAAGGTGTAATCAGTATTAAATATTCTGATTTCCGTGTGTACATGCATCAACTAACAAATTAGTAATATGCGCCTTCACCACTTCTCTCGGCATCTTATGAAGAAAAGGTTAGCTCTAGGACAACCATACGAAGCTCTATTACAATAATAAAATATATAAAAATGGATAAGCGTACTTTTAAGATTTTGAAAATTCTTGTAGCGCGGTCTGTTATCATACATGAACAGTATTGTATTATGCAAGTTTGTTGTAGACTTGTAAGTACATACGATTTTGGATTCTCAGAGAACCAACATCTCACTTGTTAAATTTGTTATTTAATGGACCAAGCTGGTAGTAGAGACGAGTCCAACTCTACTATATATCATTGTCACATAATAATATAATAATTATATAACATGTGAAATTATCTGTAGGATTCATATTTATCACATGAAATTTTTTTTTTGTTTTTTTTTCAAATTCGAGCTAAATTAATTTTTTTTTTAGTAAAGGTTGAAGGTCAAGCCACCCAACTATATAATACCTTTGTTATTAAAACAAAAGATTTCCCCCATCCAGATTTCAAACCCATGACTTCCCACATAGAGACCATGTGTCTTTGCCACAAGACCAAAGGCAAGTTCTTGAGCTAAATTTAAATTAGATGTCAAAGTTATGGGTTATTTGCATGTATGGTAGTAAAGCACATAATAATATCAATATGTCCTGGAAGCACATTTTTAGAGATCATGTTCAGCGGATTGGATCACGTTTGTATTTTGTATACGAAGATAAGATATGAGACACGATTTGAAATATGAAAGACATGAGACTTTTAAACTCTACTCACGTATATTTAAAACTTTGATATTTATAACCAGACGAAAATGGATACTGAGTTCTTTTTTATGCGAAGAAATTTGGGTCACTGGTGCAAAATAATATTAAATATGGAGTATCCTAATCTATTATACCCAGTGAAAGAAACATTTGAGAACGCACCTATTTTATCCACAGGATGGCGCAAATTGTGTTTAGGGAAGAATTAGTGATACCCTAATATATTTTATGGGAAGAATTAGTAATACCCTAATATTTTTTTATGGGAAGAATTAATAATACTCTTTTAACAAAGTCTTCCTCAACATTAATTAATTATTGATGAGCCCTTGAGAAAATGTCATTCAAATCATTTCTATTCTGAAAACATTATTTCAAGATATGGGAATCTTTTTTTCTTTTTGTTTGTTTAGTACATTAAGTCCGCTGTGTATCCTGCATTTCAAAATGGGTACATTTTTTTGTTTAGATCGCTGTGTATACTGCATTGACCTCGAAATTAGTTATTTACTTTCCATAAATTTATGAGGAAGTAACATGCGTCACCTCAGAATTTGTGATATGAGGTATTGGTGCGTGAATCTCGAGTATTCATTTCGACATCAGTATTTCATATTCTACTTTAGAAAGTAACATGGGGCTGCAATTCTCCCGACATCTAATGATAAATTATATTATGATCTTAAATATTGTATACATGAATAAAGTGTTTAGATAGGATTAAATTTTGTAAATGTATACATGTATCTACCCGAATTTCCAGCAATATATTGTATCATTTTTCATGAGATATCACTATCTGAAATTTTACCTCTTAATTTTACCATGACCTTAACAATTCTTCTCCTAATCTACCAAATAACAAAAAAGAAAAATTCTAATTTCTACCAACGATTCAGCTGTGCACATTCTCTTCTCTTGTAAAATTTCGCCCACCAAACCGTCATACTACATAATTTATCCTAAATGTTTCAAGATAAGTCTTCAACCCGCTAGAAAATTCAGCTTGTTTGCTGTCCAAACTATGCTTCTTCTGGTTCAAACATGATATCACATATATAGATGAACACAACAAAGATTGTAACTAACATGCCGCATTAAATCAAGCAGAAAAATACAGCATCGCTGTGGTGGGACCGTTGTTGTTGGTGCACTGTGTGTCAATTAGATGCGACATTGAGTTTAGTACACATTGAGTTTATTATTTATTATTGTCGTTTAGTACATTTCGACATCCAACAACTCTGTTAGTTAATTATTTATTATTGTCGTTTAGTACACATTGAGTTCGCCTAACTAATAAAATCCACCAAAATATTAAAGATGCTAGATCTAAACTCGACTACAACTAAATTAAACACAATGGAGGTGACCTCGAGAAGTGGCATTGAGTTTGAATAATGAATAAAATCCACCAAATTAATTAAAGATGCGATCTAACTAAATCAACCAAATTAAACAAATGGAGGAGACCTCGAGAAGTGGCATTGACTTTGACTAATGAATAAATCCCCAAATTAATTAAGATGCGATCTAAACTTGACTAAATCACAAATTAAACAATGGAGGAGACCTCGAGAAGTGGCATTGAGTTTGACTAATGAATAAATCCACCAAATTAATTAAAGATGCATCTAATTTAACTCGACT
>JAJGRW010000594.1:149159-316493 GCA_025461045.1 Carex parvula
AATGAGAACGAGCATTCTAGTATTCAACTAAGCCCCAATTTGTCACTATCTAAGTTGCAGCTGCAACAGTTGGAAATAAATATGTTGTTATTCCTTGGGAATAACATGAACCTGTTATTCCGATCCCAACCTTTCAAAACTTTTTCATGCACGAATCTTAACAAAGTAAGTTTTGGTGCACGAATCTCAATAAAGATCAACAGTTGGGATCAGAATAACAGGTTCCTGATATTCCAAAGGAATAACAGCAGAATTATTTCCGCAACAGTCAGGTGTATATCCCATCAGCCCTAGAAACTAACTCAGCAGGAATGCCACAGTGACACCATTATTTCCAATAGGCGATAATTCCAAATATACTTGCAGTAAATAAAACACTCCTGTTGCACAAGACCAAATTCATGTTGAGTCTCGTGATATCCTACTGGTATATGTCCCTTTTGTTGTAAACAATTAAAAATGGCTAACCTAATAGAGAAGATAGATTGTAAAGAAGAAAGAAGACAGAGAGAGTTTCTGCAGCAAAATCTTTAATTAACTTGTTATTCTGGTACACATAAACACAAATACAAAGGCTGATTATATAGCCTCTCATACACAAAACTGACTACCTAAATTTGGAACTTTTGACTTCCTAAATTAACTAACAGCTCTTCTATTTTAGCTACTGCTACAAATAAATAATGCTAACTATAGCCCCCACTAACATTAAATAACTACCCACTTATATTTCTGCTGCAACAATTCCAAATATAGCTTAAACACGTCTAAAATACATCTGACTAATTTTGACCTTCAACAGTTTGTGTTTCAACACCTTTTCTCTTTCAATGGCTGACTAAAAGTCTAAAAGGTTAAATGCGTGCTTGCTTGCTTCGTTCCTTGCTGGCACTGGAGGCTGTGTCAATTATCTTGATTTTTTTTTTTTGAAAAACTTGACAGTGGCTGTCAAGTGTACAAGGACAATTATCTTGATTTAATTGTTTTTTTCTGGTTTTCTGTCTTTGCTGGTTTCACTAGTTCCTAGTTGTCGTGTAAAATTTGTGAAATTGGGATTTGTTGTTCATACTCTCTGCGATCTGTGGAAAATCCGAAATGATAGAAATTTTGGAAACACAATTTTATAAGTTACATATGAACACAATAAAGATTTTCATAAACTTTCAACTGAAGTTTTACAACTCAGCATGATAAATTGCCGAAATTTTTTTTATTAATATCAAAAAATAATAATTAATTTATAAATCTAGACCCTGTTGAACAGAATTTCGAAAAATGCCCAAATTATGAATTAAAATTGTGATTTTTAACCTACTTTCCGCAATTTTAATTCGAAATTTTGGAGATGGAAAACCGCAAATTTTATTTCCTGTTTTGGGTTCTGAAATAAAAATTGTGGTTTTGAGCTAAAACCGTTAATTCTTTTTGCGGTTTCACCGTTTCCACTTTCTGATTCTAATGATTTGTGGCGTAAAAATAAAAATAAAATATAAGGATATTGTTTGAAAGGAATTAAAAGAGAGAAAAATTGAAGAAGAAGGCTGTCCCCTCATCTGGGAATTCACATCCTCCCCGTACGTAAAAGGGAATCTTTTAGAATTAGTGGATGTGGACCGTTATTTCAACTTTGCACGAATCTCAAAGTTCAAATAATACTGCCCCTGTGCTAGTGCGAATCTCAAAGCGAATGAGAGTAATTCAGAAACTGTAAAGTGAAGGGAATCTTTTCCACATATTGGAGAGGATACTCTTCCGTGGGAGAACTCAAAATCTTTTTGCAACCAAACAGTCGAGAGCTGTCCCTCTCATCCTCTCAGTTATTTAACACCAGTCTCTCTCTGTTCTATTTTTAAATAGGAGTCTTTATTTTCACGCCACAAATTAAGAAAGTGGAAATGGTGAAACCGCAAAAAAATTTAACGGTTTTAGTCCAAAATCGCAAATTCTATTTCCGGATCCAGAACCGGAAAATAATATTTGTGGTTTTGAGCTAAAATCGTGAAATTTTTTTGCGGTTTCTCATTTCCAAAATCTTGAATAAAATTGCGGAAAGTAGGTCCAAATTAAACCGTAATTTTAGTTCACGGTTTGGGTACTTTTTGAAATCCTGTCCAATAGAGTGTAAATTTATAAATTAATTTTATCTTTAGATATTAATAAAAATTTCGGGATAAATTGGGTGGCTTCCTGAAGTCTGGTCTTTGTTTAGAAGATTTGATAGTGCTATTATGTTAATGGGTTTAATACTTTTGGGTTTTGACCAAAAACCTAAAACTGAGCTGAGCATAAATATATTTCAAATCAGCTCTATAAAATGTGAATTTTTGTTTGTAAGCTGAATAATTGGTTGGATGTATAGGAAAATCTCTGTTAAATTCTCAGAGCATTACAAATGGCATGCGGGGTTTATAATTAAACACAAAACCACTAACGAGTGGTACATGACCAGATCATGTATTTTAAGTTATTCAAATGATCTTTCATCTAGAGCAGAGAGCAGACTTCAGATCTTGTGTGAAATCTGTTTTTTATTTGGGCCTTCCGGCGGTTGAAATTACAAGGTAAAAAACGACAACTTGAAATTCAGGCTTGGGCTTGGGCTTGGGCTTTTTTGGGCATAAAATCACCTAATGCTGGAAATTTCATACTTTTTTGGGCTTTTTTGCGCATGAAATTTCATATTTGGTCTAATTATGTTGGAAATTCTGTAAAAAGGCCGAGCTAGAGTATTATTTATTTAATTATTTCAGAAGTTCTATATGACCCGGTTGGATTGCCTTGTAGTTCACCTATCCAAAGGGTAAATAAAATAATAACCTTCAACTGTATTTTTGCAATATTTCTAAAAAATTAAACAAATATGCATTGAATAATAGTAAAGTATATATTAAGCAATCATCGATTATGCAAATTAGGAGTACATCAAACGAGCATGGGAAATCAAAATGCTAGTCAATTATTATGGTTAAATAGTCAAGCGATATAAAAAATTGCAATTTTTAACAAATATTCTTATTCTACAAGAATAACTCACAAAAGAATATTACACGAGTATTAAGTCGATTTACTATAACATTATAATACCAATTCCACATTTTCATTGAATTTAACATGAAATAACAGAGGAAGGAAGCGGTAAACATAGAGACCACTTCTGTTATTAATTAAGAAAAAAACAAAATAATATCTATACAGTAATTTGACAAACTATCGCATGATACGCCTTGTGAAAAGTAGTCATTGGCTTTGTCGAATAGGAATTACATTAAATTAATTCTAGACTGGATATGATTAAAAAAAAATAGAAAATTATACAAGCATGGGTCATCATGTAAGATGCTTTGCAATAAAATATAATTTCACGTCTTATGGAATATTATTTTATTTTCTAATTAAGATCAGACCTGCAAAAGCAAAGCCATAATTTTGTCATCTGCTTTGAATTAAGCTGAAATTTGAAAAAAAAAAAAATCGTTAAAAATCAGAGCGAATTTGAATCTAATAGATAAATTCAGATGTTATAAAATTATTATATTATTTTGCGACAATAACATCAGATTGGACTTGTCTCTAATAAAGTCGGACATGATAAGTTCTTCAAGTTGACCTTTCAAAAACGTTTTATAATTAATATAAGAATAAAGCGAAACAAAATTGAGATATTAGCTCATAGAGAATCCAAAAGGACATAGTATCCAGTCAAACTGCACAAATAAAAGACAAGTATTGTATCATGTATGTATGATAAAATACAATAATATGAGAATTTTCAAAATCTTAAAATAGCGATACGCTTATATATATATATATATATATTTTTTGCAAAATTGAACCTTTTTTGTACAGTATTATTTATTTAATTATTTCAGAAGTTATATATGACCCGGTTGGATTGCCTTGTAATTCACCGATCCAAAGGGTAAATAAAATAATAATTTTTAACTGTATTGTTGCAATATTTTAAAAAAATTAAACAAATATGCATTGAATAATAGTTAAGTATATATTAAACAATAATCCATTATGCAAATTAGGAGTACATCAAACGAGCATGGGAAATCAAAATGCTAGTCAATTTATTATGGTTAAATAGTCAAGCCATATAAAAAATTGCAATTTGTTTCTTTCTGAAGAATTAATGCTTTGGGTAATCTAAATTAATTACTTTGGGTTCTATAAATGTTATGTATGAGAAAACATATTGTTACCTATACAAAAAGGGTGATACAAAAGGGTACATTCATATGAGGAATATAAATTTTTTTAAAAATATTGTAAGACATTTTAAGAAATGTGAGAAAAATATTAAGAAAATATTAATTTGAACATTTTTGAACAAATATTCTTATTCTACATGAATAACTCATAAAATATAGAAAACATAAAGATGTTAAAATTGAAATATATTCCTATTCCTATATGGAGTGATGCAGTGAGACTGACACAATTATACAGAGGATAGAGATGTCAAGAGAGAACCTATGAAGAGGAACAATTGGAAACTATAAGACGGAAAAAATATTATTGCATTGAGAAATTAAAAATTAATAGTTTCAACACAAGCGTGCGAACAACTTTGATATCTGAAAATAGTATCTATACAGTAATTTGACAAAATATCGCTTGATACGCCTTGTGAAAAGTAGTCATTGACTTAATTGTAGACTGGATATGATTAAAAAAAATAGAAAATTATACAAGCATGTGTCATCATGTAAGATGCTTTCCAATAAAATATAATTTCACGTCGATATTATTTTATTTTCAAATTAAGATCAGACCTGCAAAAGCAAAGCCATAATTTTGTCATCTGATTTGAATTTAGCTGAAACCAGAGCGAATTTGAATCTAATAGATAAATTCACATGTTATAAAATTGTTATATTATTTTGCGACAATAACATCAGAATTGGACTTGTCTCTCTTAAGCATTTTATAATAAAGTCGGACATGATAAGTTCTTCAAGTTGACCTTTTAAAAATGTTTTATAATATAAGAATAAAGCGAAACAAAATTGAGATATTAGCTCATAGAGAATCCAAAAGGACATAGATTCCAGCAAACTGCACAAATAAAAGACAAGTATTGTATCATGTATGATAAAATACAATAATATGAGAATTTTCAAAATCTTAAAATAGCGATACGCTTATATATATATATATATATATTTAATTATTTTAATAGAGCTTCACATAGTTGCCCTATGTTAACCTTTTCTCTTAAGAGTATGCTCCGTAAACTGAGAAAATAGGAGAAGGGAAGGAAGACGAGCCAAGCGAAGAGGCGGAGAGATGAGAGAAGGAGAGTTAAGATTAAAAAAAAAAATACTATTCTCCTCCAATCATTACCACCCGATTTAGAGAAGAACCATTAAAAATAAATACTATTTTGTGCCTCCCCACCCCTCCTCTTTTTTATTATCTAGAGCACACTCTAAGTGTCTCCTTGTATCGGCGAATCGGACCGTGCACATCCCTTCTTATCTCTTCATTCTATTTCAGGCAATCAAAAAATTGGTTGCAATAAATTGATTTTGCAACCAAAAAAATTGGTTACCAGTGGTTGCAATAGTTTTGGTAGCAATATATTTACATCCAACTCTTTGGTTGCAATAAGAATTTGTTTATTGCAACCAAAATTTAGTTGCTAGACCACATAGCAATAAGGTATTGCCACCAAATAAGCAGTTGCTATTGAGCATTTATCGCAACCAAAAATGGTAGCAATAAAATAGTATTCGCAACCAAAAAATGGAAGAAATAAAATAGTATATCGCAACGAAATCTATGGTTGCAATTAATTGTGCAATTCTTGCAACCAAATTTTAGTTGCATGAAATTCGTAGCAACCATATAAATGGTTGCTATTGCGCACTTATTGCAACCGAAAAATGGTAGCAATAAGATAGTATATCGCATCGAAATTCATGGTTGCAATTTATTACTACGTATATCGCAACCAATAAATAGTAGAAATAAGATAGTATATCGCAACAAATCGATCGTTGCAATTTTTACAACTAAATTTTAGTTGCAATTATTAAATCTAATGCAACCATAAATATTTTAATGCAATGAAATTAGTATGCAGATGTAATTCTAAATGTAACCAAATGTTGGTTGCAATTAAAAAATCTAATGTAACCATAAATATTTTAATTGCAGCGAAATTGGTATACAGACGTAATTCTAATATTCGTTGTAATTAGTAATGATATTAATTCTGTTTTGAATAAATACTCTTGAATTTATAATATAAACTATAATATAAAATAGGAGCTTGGCTACTATGCTTATATAAGCAAAAGCCCACATATGCTTAAATGAGCATTTTTGCGTTTCCAATGTTCAAATGGTCGATCTGACCGTTCATCTTGTTCTCCATATTAATATGTGCTTGGAGACTAAATTTTACATTGTTCTGAATTTTTTTACTATTTATTAAGCCACTTTGAAAGTTTCTGATCTGGTGGTCCAGAATTTTGGAAACACTGTTTTTACTGTTCACCCAGATCAGCAATTTTCAAAGTGGCTTAATAAATAGTAAAAAATTCAGAAAAATGTAAAATTTAGTCTCCAAGCACATATTAATATGGAGAACAAGATGAACGGTCGGATCGACCATTTGAACATTGGAAATGCAAAAATGAGTTATAAGCATATGTGGGCTTTTGCTTATATAAGCATAGTAGCCAAGCTCTATAAAATAGAGACAATAATTAATAAAAAAACACATTCATAATACATTAATATATATCATTCAAGTTTACATTGATAATAACAAAAAAAAACACGCTGTCATCTAAAGAGAATGAATGAATTAAGACATTATCGACTTCAGATGCACGGGCTTGTTCCTTGAGTAATATTGTTGCCTCCTTGGGATCTTCACAACTTGTTTATTGAAAGACAACTTCGTACCGGGTATCAAAAGGACTTTATTTGTGATAATTTGAATTATTAATTAATTTATAAAAACGGACTTTATTTAAATTTATAATTTAAATTATTAATTTACAAAAATGACTTTATTTAAGTTTATAATTTAAGTTTACAATTTAAATTATTAATTTATAAAAAAATCATTTCTGTTATATGCCATTTTTCATAATTCAATCGACTTTATTTGTGATAATTTGGAAGGTTGTTTTGAATTAAGAAGTGAAAGAACATTTTTGTGGTTTTGGAGCGTCGGATGGGTATCAAAAGGACGGTGGATATGACAAGAGTCGTGCAAGTGCAGATCGTGATCCGTGGGTGCCTCATTTATGGATTTCTAGCTATTGATGGTGGAATTTAGGTTGTCACGTGACACTATACTTTATTACAAGGCATGAGCATGGGCCTCTCTTGATATACAAGTTTGTTTAGTCCCACAAACGTTATACAAACCGTATCAAGGAGTATATAACTTTCACTTTTAACTACTGCCTTGAGCGGAGGCATGAGAGGAGAACTAAATTAAAATAGCGGTTCCTTGATATTGCTGGAGAATATTAATTAAGTCTCTATGATAATAGATGTAAAACATTAATTAGATAAATTATATTAATAAGAATAGAGTTAAAATGACATATTGTTTTTGTGCCTCAATCATGCATTACATCTTTATCTCCATATTTTAAATTCTAAATAGTCGATCCGAACCGCTCAATATGAATTCCATATTTAAATGTGTTTGAAGACAAAATTTTATCCGAACCGTTCAATATGAATTATCCGATCAGTTTTCGCGAATCCAAAATTATCTGAATTTGCATCTGAGTCTCTTTCTCTTATATATAGAACATGTTCAGAGAGAATTTGAATTAGATAATCCGGATCCGTTTACACCCCTATTAGTGCTACAACAATAATTATGAAGAATATTTTTGAAGATATATTAATTACTTTAGAAAATATTAACTAAATCTTATTTGAAATTTAAAAATTAAGATCCAAAAATTCAAAGTGATTATTTAGATTTTATAAAGCTTAAAATTAGCACAAAATAATATTTTATTAAAATAATATTTCATATGATAACAATTTATAATTTCTAAACTAATATCAATTATGATAATAAACCAAATAAATTCATTCACTCTCTCATTTAATGTCTATTATATCTGAATTATAATTGACCTTTTTAATTTTTTCAAATTATTTGCAATATTTCAGGAATATCATTCACAAATAATTTAAAAATAAAATTCTGACAAGGAACTATTCATGATTAAAATATAATTACGTTCCAATTTAATTTGAACAAATAATTATTCATGATTAAAAAATAATTACATTCCAATTTAATTTTGACAAATAACATTATTTTTCAAGCAACCATTAGGTTCCAATTTTTTTTTTTCAGGGCGCGAAAGCATATCTCCAATTCGCACCAAAACTAGTTTGCTCCCAGAAAATTGAAAAAAAGAAAGAAAAAAAAAAGAAAAAAGAAAAGAAAAGAAAATTCTAAAACCATAAGTTAATAAATGTCTCTTGTAATATTTACCAATACTACTCCGTCTGTATTAATTATATTGTTAACATACTATGTTTCCAATTTGAATCTATACTTTGGAATATCTTTGAATAATCTTATATTTGAAGTTTGAACGTTAAATAGTAAATTTCAGGGACCTTATGGTGTTGACCAAACAATTTTACAGAACCAATTGTATCTTAATAATAGAAACACATATGCAATATGAAACGAGCATGACAGCTGGGGCATTTTTCTTCTCTCAGCGGTTAGACACAAACCGCGAAAGAAAATTGTAATATGGCGCGGAATCAGATAACTGCACCGAAAATTTAAAAGTAAATGAAAAATATTGCTGATATATATTCCCTCTGTTGCCATAAATTATCCTCCTTATTTTCCTCCTCCCAACAAGTACTGATCGGTGCTTCACCAAATGTAAGCCCTCTTGCCTCTAGCTTTTTCTTTTTTAACTATTATTGCTTCCTTAATTCCTTTTCATAATAAGTGTAGCGGGATACTACTATTATGCAATATATGATCAATTGTCTTGATTTGATTCACGAATTGATCATAATTTGAGAGGAAAAAAAAAGAACTGAAGGGAACGACTGTACTATCACTGGGATTCGATAATTAAAAGGCACGATACTTCGCTCAATTTATTTCCTATTTGAAACTATTTCGGTTCTTAAATTTTGATTTTCAGTTTATTTGGATACTTCACTAGACTTAATTCTCCTATTTTGGTACACTATTCCGGTTCTTAAAGTTTGATTTTTTTCAGTTTATAGTTAAGCTTGATGTTTTTGACAAAAATCACACTCCACCTCCTTAACCAGAATTGAATTCTGGAAAGCTTCAACCTACTTTGATGCCCTCTTTGGAACGCACTTTGGAGTGGAGTACAGATACTTACAATAACTATAAAATTCAAACTTGATATAATATTAATTATTTCTTATTAAAACTAACAAAAACTGTATACCAGTAAAACTAACAAAAACTGCTCCCTAAACAAAACAAAATCGTACCAGTACACTAAAAACCTAACATACAATGCAATTTGTTACAGCCAACAATGAGAACTAAAATTGTAAATGAAAAAACAGTAAATCTGACTTATTTATCGTTGCTCATGTCTCCAGATCTGCATCAAACTGGAAATTTTGTCGATCCAGATGATTCTTTATCTCCAATTCTGTCATAAAAGACTGGGACGGTATGCCTGTAAAGGATTGTTGACTCCTCCTTGCCCAGTTTGCTAACACATGTGGTTGGTTGAGTATTTCGCGCTTTACATGGCATAAAGTGACACAATGCTGGCATCATTCAATACATCGTAGCACATCTTATGACAGTTTTGGCAGCCCTCCTGGAAGGTAGGTCATGTGCTGTTACACTCCTTGTTGCCGCTATGAGTACTTCGCAATCCAATTATATAACATATTGCTGCTCCCTCTGTACCCCTTCCCTCCTTGGTTGCGTACTTGCGTCAGTATGTACTGGAGAGTGTCTAGGAGTACTGTTGCCTCTGCTTGTAGCAGATCATGCACTTTGAAAAACTTATAGAATACCTCTTTTAATTTACCCCTCTGATCAAAGATCTTGTACCTGTACCAGTTTTCATTGTGGTGTCCCATGATGCATCTATTAGGATTGGCACATGATGCCTGTATGGTACCCAACCTCATTTTCCAATGCTGAGATGGAAGTCAGAAGGGAAACGAGTACTGTTGCATTTTATTTAAGGGTTAAGTGAAGCATTATTGGGTCAAATTTATTAACAAACAGTTAAATCAAGCTGTAGTGATTTTTTGGGTTTAGAAATTTTATAGGAAAAAACAGTCAGAAAAGACAGAAGATAAAAAAGATAAAATAACAACAATGCAGCCACAGTAATTAAGACTATGCTCCAGAGCTTTGTAAAGGAAGGAAGGGGAGGGAAGAGGAGGGAAGGACAAGGGAGGAGAGAATTCAAGTGCATTCACTTTCTCCAGATATATACACAGAGGTACAGAAGTTACGGTGTTTAGTTTTGCTTTTAACTTATATTTTACATAAATATGACTAATTTGCCCTTATATCAGTAAAAAGAAGTTTTTATAACTTCTCATATATGATCGTCACATTTGGCCAAAGAGCTGAAAACAGAACTGAATATAATATTACAATTTACAAATAAATATCAAGTCTTTTGTATGCAGTACTCTGTACCAATGTGTTGCACATAGGTTGCACCTGATTTGCACTGGTATCAGCTCAGTTGTGCTAGTAATGGTACTGGTTCAGTTCTTCATTTTTCTAATAAGCCAGTAACAAAGAAAGTAATATGTTGCAAGGGCATGGCAAAGTACCTGATAGAACACTTCCATGTAGTCCATAATATAGCATGTCAAAATGGACACATTTCTTTGAATCATCTTTTGGAATGGAAGACTAGATAGTACTGTGCCAGAATGCTCTTGGAAACCTTGTAATTACCCTTCTTTTCCTTGATAATTTCTTTTTTGTTTTTGGTTGTATGTCCCTTAAGGCATCACGTACTCAGAGCTTCAAATGAAACATGATCAGCTCACATTTTCTTTTATTTTTGGTGCAGGGGGGCTTTTAATTGCTGAGGCATCACTTAGAGCTTCAAGGCTGCTAATCTTAGTTCATCAGAATTTAATTTCGATCCAATCAATTAATTAATTTTTATCTTATGTTGCTATAAATCCAGTGGCAGGACTAACTTATTTCAAATAGGGAGAATGCTAAATGTAATTTTTCAATTTTAGCCAAGATTTTACCCAAATTTTCCAAATTCATTATATTTTGAAATTTTTTGAAATCCCGCTAAACAATACTTTATTACATGTATATAAATTGAGTTATAACATTACAATCTTTGTTGAATCTCATTTCAAACTGATTTGCAAATTGCAAAAATTCTGCCAAAAATCACAAAATTCCAGAAGTGCCATAATCAAATAAGTTCTGCAAATTCCAGAAGTGCCATAATCACAAAATCACAAAATTCTGCAAATTTCAAGATTAACAATTATTCATATATTCACTTACGTGATCTCATAATCAAATAACTAAATAGTTCATTTTTATTTACAAAAGTTCAAAGTGAGTCCAAATAAGTTACAATGTCAAAAAAAAAAATTTCTTGAATTATGTTTTTCACTTTATATCAAATAAAATTCTCAAATTTTCAAAATTGGGATGTTACAGAGTCGGAATCGGATACTTGACCGTTGTATCGGAATCAGATGAATCGGCCGGAATCAGAAGAATCGGATCGGAAACTCGAATTTTTTTGGCAGAAACTTGTTTTGTACTAAAAAATCGGAAAATTAATAGAAAAAATAATTTGACATAAAATGATGTTAAGACAAGATTACACTCAAATAATACACTATTATAATATAATACAATAAAAATATATAAGCATTCATAATATAATTAATTAATTAATAATATTTTTGTAGCTAATTAATTTCATATAGTATGATTGTACACAGTAATTCAATTTGTTCTTACATTTTACATAATATGTAAATTTGTCGAAGCATTTTATATTGTAATAGAAAAATAGTAACAGAAAAATAGTAAAGATTGTCAATATATAAAATGATTCTCAAATTTTTGTTGGTTAATTTTGTATAAACGGATAACAGTAACAAAAATTCCCTTTCCTTAATTGTGGTCTTTACAAAATTAAAGAAGTTTGTCCAAATTTGTACCATTAAATTAAAATATTTCCTTAGATAATCTAATCAATATTGAATGTTGCATTAAATGTTTCCATTAAGTTTGGTTTTAATGAAACAAGTACTATGTTCGCGCAGAATATGCGTTCAGAATAGTTGGTTTTCTATTTAATCATCAACCTGCACATGGTCCATAATAAACCATGTCTTATTTCCAAAACAAAGTAGTACACTACTCATACACCTAGTCTATTCAATATTGTATAATTATCTAAGCTCTTTCTTCTTCTTTCTGTATCCGCGACTCCCCCAAATCCTTTCGCGACTTCCCCCAATCCTTTGACTGCCATTGCAAAAATTCAAAATTGGTCTGATTAAAGTACTAAAACAATGTACTTTTGCTCTAGAGGTAAGAGAATGAGTGAAAATCGGCCAAGTCAGAGTTCCGACCATGGATTGGAAAATCGGCCGAGTCCGAGTTGACTCGGCCGAGTCAGAACGGTATCGGTCGGGTCCGAGCCGAGTTTAGTCCGAGTTTTGCGCCCATGCGATTTTTTCATCAAAACTCGGTTGAATCGGATGACTCGGCCGAGTTATCCGATTTTCATTCAGGCCGAGTCAACAAGTAATCGGAAGATTGAAGAAGGAATTTTGTTAGAAGGTTATCTAGGTTTTCGATTTGGGACAAAAAGTCGCAGAACCTTTGGAGAAGAAAGACGCATTGCTCGCTCAACAATTTTAAATACGCTTCATGGTTCAAGCTACATCATGTTCGCCTAGATAAACTGAGCACATTTAATTTTAGTTCTTTACATATGTCCATTTGGAACTTCATGCTCTCAATGTAGCGGGTCAATTTTATATACTTTTTCTAATTGCCACATTACTGGTCACAGAAAAAAAGCACGTACTAAATAATATAAACTAGTGGACTCTTATACATTTGTCCATTCTACTTTTTTTTCCTCTAAAATACAGCTTTCCTAATTTAAATGTCATGTATATATATATATATATAGATGGGCTATTGTACTTCGCGAAGTAAAACCCCCGTTTACTTCACGCTCATATTTTCATTTGAAAATCCAACCAACCGATCCGAACCGTTCAACGTGTTCTAAATATTGAAATATGCTTGGAGACTAAATTTTACATTTTTTTGGAATTTTTTTACTATTTATTAAGCCACTTTGAAAGTTTCTGATCCAACGGTGAACAGTAAAAAACAGTAAAATTTTCTGGACCACCAGATCAGAAACTTTCAAAGTGGCTTAATAAATAGTAAAAAAATTCAAAAAAATGTAAAATTTAGTCTCCAAGCACATTTCAATATTTAGAACATGTTGAACGGTTCGGATCGATTGTTTGGATTTTCAAAATGACAAAATATGGCCCGAAGTAAACGGGAGTTTTACTTCGCGAAGTACAATAGCCCATCTCTCTCTCTCTCTCTCTATATATATATATATATATATATATATATATAGTGCTTGGCTATTATGCTTATATAAGCATATGCCCACATATGCTTAAATAAGCATTTTTGCGTTTCCAATGTTCAAATGGTCGATCCGACCGTTCATCTTGTTCTCCATATTAATATGTGCTTGGAGACCAAATTTTACATTTTTCTGAATTTTTTTACTATTTATTAAGCCACTTTGAAAATTGCTGATCATATGGTACAGAATTTTGGAAACACTGTTTTTACTGTTCACCCAGATCAGCAATTTTCAAAGTGGCTTAATAAATAGTAAAAAAATTCAGAAAAATGTAAAATTTAGTCTCCAAGCACATATTAATATGGAGAACAAGATGAACGGTCGGATCGACCATTTGAACATTGGAAACGCAAAAATGAGTTATAAGCATATGTGGGCATATGGTTATATAAGCATAGTAGCCAGCCCCTATATATATATGAGCTATGGTGAGATGTGGAGTAAAACAACTTTGTACTCCACGCTATATTTTCATTTTGAAAATCCAAACAACCAATCTGAACCGTTCAACATGTTCTCTATATTGAAATGTGCTTGGAAACCAAATTTTACATTTTCTGGAATTTTTTTACTATTTATTAAGCCACTTTGAAAATCGTTGATCCACTGTGAACAGTAAAAAACAGTAAAATTTTCTGGACCACCGGATCAACGATTTTCAAAGTGGCTTAATAAATAGTAAAAAAATTCCAAAAAATGTAAAATTTGGTCTCCAAGCACATTTCAATATACAGAACATGTTGAACGGTTTGGATTGGTTGTTTGAATTTTCAAAATAGAAATATAGTGCCATGGAGTACAAACTTGTTTTACTCCACGTCTCACCATAGCTCGATTCTATATATATATAGAGTATGGCTAAATTGCTGCCGGCAGCATTCTGGACAGCTGCTGCCGGGGGCAATTCTGTCATTTCCGGTGTTCAAACAACAAATTTTTTTATACAGATATGTTCTAAATATTAAAATCTATTTGGAGACCAAATTTTACATTTTTTGGAATTTTTTAGCTATTTATTAGGCCACTTTGAAATTGGCTGATCCGGGTGAACAGTGCACCAAAATTCTGGACCATGTGATCTGGAATTTTCAAAGTGGCTTAATAAATAGTAAAAAAATTCCAAAAAATGTAAAATTTGGTCTCCAAGTAGATTTTAATATTTAGAACACGTTGAACGGTTCGGATTTGTTGTTTGAACACCGGAAATGACCAAATTGCCCCCGGCAGCACATGGCCAGAATGTTGCCGGCAGCAATTTAGCCATACTCTATATATATATATATATATATATATACATATATATATATATATATATATATATATATATCTATTATGTATGTTATTAATTATTGTAATATTTTATTATCAATGTAATGTGTAATTAATTCTGCATGAATATTTTGACTATTTATGTACGCTTCTATTTTAATTTATTATACTAGTGGATATGTTGAATTATTTTAGCATATTTGAATAAATTATTATTTTTATTTTTTCTTATATTTTTATACCATGTGCGACTATTCACATATTATCTGATTAGCTTTGAATGTTCATATTTCATTTTATTAGTGGATTATATTAATGTCAAAAGTGATCTTAACATTATTTTTGAACTAATTATTTTATTACATTTTTTACTTAGTTTTTTTAATACAAAACAAGCTTTTTTCGAATAAATCCGAGTTTCCGAGTTGACTCGGCCGATTCCAACCGATTCCTCCGATTCCGAGTCAATAATCAACTACCCGATTCCGATTTCGATTTCGATTCTGATTTTCTGAACCATGTTCCGACTCGGCCGAGTTGACTCCAGTCAAGTTGACAGATATTTAAAGTCACAAAAAGCTCAATAATGAGAAATCACGACGAGTGCTTGACGATAAAACAAAGGATGGTGACTCAACTGATGATGAGAGGCAAAAAGAGGGCTGATCGGTATTAGTTGTTAAAATGGCGGTTAATTGGAGATACCTGGATGGAGATGCTGGGATATGCAGCCATTCATTGTGTTTCATACCAGTATACCAAGTCCCAGAGCAGGGGTGGGGAGGAGCACAAGATACAGCAATTCCAATTTGGATCCGTCTAACTTTTATATAATTATATGTGTTCCTTTTCTATGTGAACGAACTTAGAGAAACCTGTAATTATATACTTCTCCTTTTTGTTACATATAGCATAATTCTTTTCTTCGTACCTTTCTATTTATATGTAACAATATTATTGTTTTGGATGGATTGAATTAATTTGAGCGTTGGGTTTGTATTTTGTTTTATCTTCCATATAATTTCATAATCCATATAATTTCTATGAACTCATAACAATATTACCAGACAAAACCAACCAATTATTGATGCATCATACTAGTGCTGTCTACTTGGCCAAATTTTCTTGATTTGTTTTCTAGATTAATGCTTGGCTTTGAATATACAGAATAATAATTAATAAACCTGCAGTAAACAGTTCACTCCTAGGATAATAAGTATTTAGTTATTAAATAACAGGGAATACAAATATTACATAAAGAAATAAAAGAGAACGAGCATTCTATTAAGCCCCAATTCTCCACTATCTAAGTTGTAGCTGCAACAGTCGGGTGTATTTTCAAATAAAACAGGCTCCCGTTTCACAAGACCGATTTTGAATATCAGGGATTTCACGTTGAGCCTCGCGATATCCTGGTATATGTCATCCCTTTTTCTCTTTCTATATATTGTTTGATTTTGGTAAAATAGCCATTAATGGCTGACTTAAAGATTAAATGCGTGCTTGCTTGCTTGGTTCCTTGCTGGCTCTGGAGGCTGTCATTTATCTTGAATTAATTCTTTTTTTTTCTCTTATTTGTCTTTGCTGATTTGACTGGTTCATAACTGTCGTGTAAAATTTTTGAAATTGAGATTTTTCTTGATGCTCTCTAAGATCTTTCGCAAGACCACAATTGTTGAATTTTTGGAAACACAGATTTTAGTTTGCATATGCACAATAAATGTTTGCATAAACTGTGAATGTTGTACAACTCAGCATTATATTGGGTGTTTTACAGAAGTCTGGTCTGAATTTGGAGGATTTATGGTGTCCATTTATGATAATGGGTTTGATATATTAGGTTTTGACCGAAACCATACAACTTAGCATAAATTGAATTTCAAATCTGCTCTAAAAACTAAAAAGTATGAATTTTTGGTTATAAGCTGGATAATTTGTTGGATTAAAGGAAAATCTCGGTTACATTTTCTGAGATTTTTTTATTACGAATGCCATGCCGGGTTTATAGCTAATTAAACCCAAAATCACTAAGGAGTGGTGCATGACTGGATCATGCATTATTCAAAATTGTGCATTTTTTAGGGTTTCAAATGATCTTTCATCCTGAGCAGACTGCTGATCTCTTGTGAAATCTGCTGAGAACCTCTTTGATCTGTTTAGGCCTTCAGGCTCTTGAAATTATAAAGAAAAAAAGAAAAGAAAAGATAAGTGGTACCGGGCTTGGGCTCTTGTGGGGTTTGTCTTGAAAAAGAAAAAAAATGGGGTATTAAGTTATTTCAGGCTTGGGCTGAGAACATGAAATTTTTTTCATAGAAAGCATGGCACTTTTTTTATCTGTTTACCCGACCCGTACCGTATTTGAAAAAACAATAATGATAAAGATTTTTTTTCGTTATCATAACGGATATGGATATGAAAATGTCTCCACTAAACCTGTATCGTACCGGTTGACACAAATGGGTACCCCTATGCTCATGCTTGATACTGTGTGAATTATTTTTTATATTTTTGCAATAGGGGCAACGCACTTGTGGGACCTAGAGGTTACAAATTCAATGGTTCAAAGAGAACTTATGAAGTAGCTTATTAGTAAGGGGAAATATTATTTCCCCATCCAACAACTCTGTTAGTTAATCATTTAGTATTGTCGTTTAGTACACATTAGCAGCTGGGAAGAGATATATGATCTCAACTCGACTAAAACAACAAAATTAAACAAATGGAGGATACATCGAAATCCGGCCATTGAGTTTGACTAATGAATTTATGGCAAACGAGTAGTTGGAATCTGGAAATTGGTATTCCCGCATGGGTAGCTAGCTAAATCAACCAAATTAAACAAATGCAGGAGACCTCGAGATCTGCCATTGAGTTTTACTAATGAATTTATGGTTCGCACATGGCTACCAAGCTAACTGCTCTGTGTGTTTAAAGTTTTTCAGCATTTATGACGTTTCTAATTGGTCATAATTACAACCATACTTGCAAAATGAGGGGTTAATTTGGTTCAGAAGGATATAGTCCAGGAATCCAAAATTCCATTACTTATTGGGCCAAAGCCCATTGCTTCGTCTGGGCCTACATCAAGTCTAATATATAAATAAATATTAAGGAACCTTATTATCTGTGTCACTCTGTGCGCAGCACATATGTATGAACATGTTTTAGAAAATATTCCAAAATTTAATGATAGATTTACATATAATCTTATTTCAATGAAAAGCACTATTTCGGCTAGTTGAAATTTAATCTTTTAGTGTATTTTTCTATCAAAAATTATCATCATTTTGCTACCTACTAATATTGTCACGGTTTGTTCCTTTTTTTTTTTGTTTGGTTGCGTTTGGTCAATTAGGAGATCGAAGAAGGAAATGTGATGGTAAAGTTAAGAGATAAGTTTCAGAAAGTGATATGAAATCTAATGATAAATTAATACAATATAGTGTATGATATTCGGGTAGCCATTATAAGTATTTAATTTAGAAATTTTAGTTCTCATGTTAAATTAGATTTAAATTAACATTGAAGTTTATCATTAGATATCGAGAGAAGTGGTGCAGCCGCATGTAACATTGTCAGCTGATGCATGTACACCTGGAAATCAGAATATTTATTTTATACCCATTTCAATTTCAATGAAAGATGCCCATCATAAGAAGTAGTTGAGAATACAAAATTATTAAATGATATTTCTTCAAGTGCTGAATAGAAAAACTGGAAGAAAACTATGTAGTTATCCAAAAAGTTCCAAGTCAGAGGATCATGTGCCCTTACCCTTCAATTTTCATGGAGAACTAGAAATATTTGTCTTCAAATAAACTAATGGCTCATACAAAGTAATTAAGATTTGCTCTGCCGATACAACTTTTCTTATTTATATTGACAAAAAGCTTAAATTTGTTCTGCGGAGTAGACATCTCTTGAAGACAAGACATCACTGTATACATAATAAGTACATGATAAAAATAGTCATAATTCAACATGATATATGCGAGAATTATTTTTTATATGTTTCCAATAGGCTGGGCAGCGCATTTGTGGGGCCTATCTGCAGGTTACAAAATCAATGGTTCAAAGATAACTTATGAAGTAGCTTATTCATAAGAAGGGGAACATTATTTCCCCATCCAACAACTATGTTAGTTATTTAATAATTTTCTATTGTTGTTTAGTAGACATGAACAGCTGGGTAAACATATATATATATATATATATATATATAGAATCTGGCTAATATGCTACGCGTAGCATAGAGGGCCTCTGTGCTACAGCTCAATTTTTTATTTTTCAAAATCCTAACGGTCGATCCAAACCGTTCAACATGATCTCCATATGAATATGTACTTGCAAACCAAATTTTACATTTTTTAGAATTTTTTTACTATTTATTAAGCCACTTTGAAAATTGCTGATTCAATGGTCCAGAAGATTTTACTGTTGTGTACAAATTACTGTTTTTTCAAAGTGGCTTAATAAATAATAAAAAAATTCTAAAAAATGTAAAATTTGGTTTGCAAGTACAAATTCATATGGAGATCATGTTGAACGGTTCAGATCGACCGTTAGGATTTTAAAAACTCAAAAATTGGGCCGTAGCACGGAGGCCTCTATGCTATGCATAGCACCGTAGGCACTTCCTATATATATATAGAGAGAGAGATGGGCCATGGTGCTTTGCAAATTAAAACACCCTCTTTAATTCGGGCCACTTTTTCAATTTGAAAAACTCAAACAACCGATCCGAACCGTTCAACATGTTCTAAATATTGAAATGTGCTTGGAGACCAAATTTTACATTTTTTGAAATTTTTTTACTATTTATTAAGCCACTTTGGAAATCGCTGATCCGGTGGTCCAGAAATTTTACTATGGATCATAATATAATTTGTTACTGATGTCGGGAGAAGTGCAGCCCCATGCTGGGATGTAGATGCTTACCTAGCTGTTGAGGATGTACGCATTCAGTTTGGCAAGATTATGATCCCCATCCAATAACTCTGTTAGTCAATTATTTATTATTGTCGTTTAGTACACATTGAGTTTGCCTAATGAATAAAATCCACCAAATTAATTAAAGATGCGATCTAAACTCGACTAAATCAACCAAATTAAACAAATGGAGGAGACCTCGAGAAGTGGCATTGAGTTTGACTAATGAATAGTATCCACCAAATTAATTAAAGATGCGATCTAAACTCGACTAAATCAACCAAAATTAAAGAAATGGAGGAGACCTCGAGAAGTGACATTGAGTTTGACTAATGAATAAAATCCACCAAATTAATTAAAGATGCGATCTAAACTCGACTAAATCAACCAAAATTAAACAAATGGTGGAGACCTCGAGAAGTGGCATTGAGTTTGACTAATGAATAAAATCCACCAAATTAATTAAAGATGCGATCTAAACTCGACTAAATCAACCAAAATTAAACAAATGGAGGAGACCTCGAGAATTGGCATTGAGTTTGACTAATGAATAAAATCCACCAAATTAATTAAAGATGCGATCTAAACTCAACCAAATCAACCAAATTAAACAAATGGAGGAGACCTTGAGAAATGGCATTGAGTTAGACTAATGAATAAAATCCACCAAATTAAATAAAGATGCGATCTAAACTCGACTAAATCAACCAAATTAAACAAATGGAGGAGACCTCGAGAAGTGGCATTGAGTTTGACTAATGAATAAAATCCACCAAATTAATTAAAGATGCGATCTAATTAAACTCGACTAAATCAACCAAATTAAACAAATGGAGTAGACCTCGAGATCTGCCATTCAGTTTGACTAATGAATTAATTATTATGTCTATATTTATGGTTCGCGCCTGGCTAGCTAGCTAGCTACTCTGTGCGTTTCTAGTTTTTCACCACTTATGACGTTTCTAATTGGTCATAATTTCCAGTTAGGATTAATCATACATAATTATTATGTTTTGTGAACTATAACTCTCATACTATGAAGGCAAGCTAGTAAAGACATAGCACAATTAAAATATGTACCAATCAGCTTGTAACACATATCTTTCTATAGAAAGTGTTGTACATTATAAGGCTTCAATGCAATCCATGAAAACAAGAGCAACATTTTAATAATGAAATCATTAAGCCCCCTTTCAACTGAAGTTGTAAAATGAAATCATTAAGCACCTAAAGAAGATACATCCTCATTTGCATACCGATGTCAAATTGTCCTGAAATAAATTTCTTATGTGTCAAATTTTAGTTATTTATACATAAATTTTTAAGTGTCAAATATTAACAATTGTCAATTCTTAATTTGCAGTGGGTCAATCTATAAAAGATACAAAAAAATAATTTTGTACAATAAAGAGAAAATGTACAAATAAATATTTTTTTATTAAAAGTGGGTCAATCTATAAAAGATCCAATTGGTCCAAGTCAATGTTTTTAGCAGCAGTAACATATATGTAATATCATTTCTTCAAAATTCTTATCTACTGGAGAAATTTCTTGTGTTACTTATTATGAAATGATATTAACAATTATCAAGTCTTAATTTTTATTGTATCAAATTATTTGTGGGTCAATCTATAAATGATCCAATTGGTCCAAGTAAATGTTTTTAGCACCAGTAACATATATATGTAATATCATTTCTTCAAAATTCTTATCTGCAGGAGAAATTTCTCGTGTTTTTTTTTTTGTTGCAAAGTAAATTTCTCGTGTTACATATTATGAAATGATATTGGTCCGCATCAAGGCAAAATAATATCAATTGATTAATAACAACCCTACTCAATATTTTCTGTTTAGAAAGATCTTCCAGATTTTAATATTCTTATATGAATTTTAATCGGCAACATTCCATATATTTATATAAATACATAGAGAGAGTGGCTAAGATACAAACTTTTGTTCCTAGGCTATGGAACAAACGGTTCGGTTATCCGATTTTTGAAGTCCAAACAGTCGATCCAAACCGTTAGATATTCAATCTATATTAAAATCTGCATCAGAATAGGTGAGAATGTTATTAGTATTATTTTTCTTCAGCCATATCCCTTGTCCAGTAGATCCCTTTAGATACCTAATAATCCGATTCACTGCATCTAGATGAGTGGTTCTTGGTGCATGCATGAATTGACTTACAATACCAACTGCAAAAGCTATGTCAGGTCTAAGTAACAGTTAAATAAATTAACATAACAACCAATTTTTGGTATTGTCCTATGTCTTTTAAAAGTGCACCACTTTCTAGTTCAAGTTTATTATTGGTATCCATAGGGTTGTTAGCAGGTTTTATACCGAGTTTACCTGTCTCCTTCAAAAGGTGAAAGGATATATTTTCTGTGAGAAAGAAACAAACCTTTGTCTGAATGAGCAATTTCAATACCTAAAAAATAAAAAGTCAAGTGTATATTTTCTTTTAACAAATCAAGTGTATATTTTCTTTGGGAAATAAAAAGCCCTTTATCCGAAGAGGCTACCTCTATTCCTAAAAAATATTAAGGTATCCTAAATCTTTTATGTCAAAATTTTCTTTTAGTTGTTTTTTAATTTTTTGGATTTGCTCTAAATTATTTCTGGTAATTATGTTGTCATCTACATATAATAAAATGAGAGTTGTTTTGATACCGTCACATTTAGTAAATAAAGAATGATCGGCATTACTAATTTAAAATTATAAGAAATTAAATAAGAGCTAAGCTTGTCATACCATGCTCGTGGAGATTGTTTCAATCCATAAATTGATTTATTAAGCCTACAAGCCAAGTTAGAATTGGTTTTCAATATGACCGGGTGGTAATGCCATATACACCTCTTCTTTAGGTGTTCCTTGAAGAAAGATATTCTTGACATCCATTTGGTAGAGGTCTCAACCATTGTTTACGGCAATAGAAAATAAAATTCTTAAGGTATTCATTTTTGCCACCGGTGCAAAGGTTTCATTATAGTTTATGCTATAGCTTTGGGTAAATCATTTAGCTACGAGTCTTGCCTTATACCTTTATATAGTATCATCACTATTATATTTGATTTTATATTTTTTGGAAGGGGAACAATTTTTCAAGTTTCATTTTGTTCTAAGGCTTTTAGTTCTTCATTCATAGCCTTACACCAAATTGGACTCTTAATTGCTTCTTGGTAATTTTTTGGTTCCAATTCTTTTTCAATTTAGTGAGAAACGTGTGGTATTCGGTTGAAATATTGTCGTACGAAACAAAATTTTCTATTGGATATTGTACCGAGTAGGTCATATAATCTCTAAGTCTAGTTGAATATTGTCGTTCTCTACATGATCTTCTAACCGTTGAATTTTCTACTATTTCGTTTTCATTTATGTCTCATTTTCTTAATTATTATTCTCAACTTGATGATTATTTCTAGGAATAAAATTTAAATAATCTAAGTAAGGCAATACTATATTATCATTTTGATTATTTGTGTATATTTGATGAATTGCTTCTTTTTCTTTGAAATATGATTCATTTTCAAAGAATGTAACATTTCTAGAAAGATACATTTTTTTATTAATTGAATCATAGCATTTATAACCCTTTTTGTAAGACGAGTATCATAAAAAAATATTTTTTTGTGATACAAAATCAAGTTTGTCATTTCTTTTGATATGCACGAAACTTGTACAACCAAATACTTTCACATGGTCATAAGTGATTTTTTGTTGGTAAAGAATTCTAATGGACTTTTGTTTTCTGAAATAACACTAGGTAATCTATTGATTAAATGAGTGGCACAAAGTACGGCATCCGACCAATAAATTTAGGAATATTATTTTGAAATAATAAAGATTGTTTATTTACGGCATCTCTAAAAGTGTTTATTTTTTCTCTCCGATACTCCATTTTGTTCGGGAGTATTTATACAAGTTGTTTGGTGTATAATACATTTTTCTTTAAAGAGACTTGAAATTTTTTTATTTATAAATTCGGTTCCATTATCCAATCTAAAGATTTTTAATTTTGCATTAAATTGTGTTTCTATGAGACATAAAAATTCATAAAAATAATTAAACACTTCATCTTTGGATTTAAGTAAATATAACCAAGTTGCTTTTGAAAAATCATCAATAAATAAAACAAAGTATTTGAATCCATTATATGAATCAATTGGGGCCGGTCCCCATACATCGGAATGTACTAAATAAAAAATAGCTTTACTTTTGCTAGTAGAAAGAGAAAATGAAGCTTTGTTTGTTTTGCTAACTTGCAAATTTCACAATTAGTACAATTCAAATTTTTAAAATCTAAGATACTATTTAAAATCTTGTCCGAAGGATGTCCGAGTCTCTTATGCCAAATGTCAGAGTTAACGACTTTTGCGGAAACACAAAAATTAATTTTGGAGTTCAAAAGATAGTATCAATTTTCAAGAAATCCTTCACCAATCTTGATGCCGGTTTTCCGGTCTTGAAATACAACGTTTTTTCAAGAAAATATTGCATTACAATTTAATTTAATTTATTTACAGAAATTAAGTTTACGGGAAATGTTTCCAAATATAAAACATTTTTAATTTGTTTACTGCATAAATTAATTTCTCCTATGTCATTTATTTTTGCCCTAATACCGTTTGCAACCATGACATAATTATTATCATTGGTCGGGTTGAGGTTTGATAGTAGTTGTTTGTTACCAAACATGTGGTTTGTTGCACCACTATAATAATTTGATTAAATTTTTTTTTTTTGAGTTAGAGACAATACCACATGCACAGGAAGTGTTTTGGTTGCTTATCAACGCAGAAAGCTGTTGTAGAACTTGCGGCACTTGATCTCCAGCCCTTGACCCGCCAGCGCCAAAAACAGTGTCTGACCCGTTCGAGGGTGACCCATCAGCGACATTTCTCTCTGACCCGCTCCAGGATGACCCGCCAGCGCCAGAAATGGGGAGTCCAATGGCGGTTTGGTTATTGGGTCCAAAAAAGGAGCTATTGGGTCCGAAATTCTCCTTAATGGGTCCAAAATTCTGGTAATTGGATCCATTAGCCAAAAAATTGGAAGTGTGGCTTGTGTTATTGGGTCTGAATCCACTTCCAAACGAACCCACTAGCCCATTAAGTCCTTTCTCTTCACCAGAAGCAACATAACTTCTGTTTTTTTATCTATTTTTCTCCCAATTTTGATTATGGTCATTGCTTTTGAATTTTTTTGGTTTGAGATGGGGATAAAGATGCCAACACCTATCCTGAGTGTGACCATCTTTTTTACAGTGGTTACATTTCACATTTTTCGATTGATTTGGGTGATTTTGAAAGCTAGGGTTTTGATTAAAATTGGAATTTTTTACGGCTAAGCCATGGGTCTCGTGTCCCTCATGGCTTACAATCTGTTGACCATTCATGGCAAGTCTTCTACTTTCCTCTTGTTGGATTAAACTTTTAATTTGAGAATAAGATGGAAGAGGTGCCATGGTCATGATTTGATATCTTACGGCTTCATAGCTCGGGTTTAGACCCGCAAGGTACTAAAAAATATCATCCTCTTCATCTCACCTTTGGAGTGTGGCCAGTTCTGTTGTTATTGGCCGATAGGATCGAAGCTCATTTCATTTTTTCTCAAGAGCACTAAGGTAATCCGTATGGCTTCTCGACCCTTGTTTTTCTTATGGAATTTTCTGCATGAGTTGATAAATATGTGAGAAATTATTTTGCTGACCATACATAGATTTTACCGTTTTCTATAAATCATGTGTTGTTTCGGCCATCATAAAGAGGTCGGATACAGCTGGCTCCCAGGAGTTTAGTAGTAAGGTGATGATTCTGTCGTTTGTTGTTCTCCATTGTTTTGTCGCTGTTGTTTCTTCGGGAGTTAGCCTGTTTGGATCTTTGATTTCTGATTTTTTATTTTCACTAGTGATGTATTCCAACATCTCTCGACCACTCAGGGTCCTTGATGCTACCCTTGCCCATGACACGTAATTTTTGCGATTGAGCAAAGTATTTGTTAACTTCGAGAAGTTTGTTGCTTCTTCTTGAGCCATTTTTCTTTTGCTGAAATTTGTTGCGGTTTTTTCGATTTTTCGGTCACAAAAACTTTTGCTCTGATACCATGTTATTTTTGTAAAAGAGAAGAGATATAGGAAGACAACTTATTATTGCAATCTTATTTTCAGCTTTACATGTATTTCTATTTATAGAAGAAAAATAAAAACTAACCGTTGTACTATTAATTACAACTACTATCCACTAACCACTAACTCCTAGCTATTAATTACATGACACTATTTCCTACAACTAGCCGTTACAATTCAAATTTGTAACTAGCCATTATTTTTAACAAATATCCTAATCGAATATACCTATTGAAAGAAACATTTGAAGAACTAAGAACACCTCTTTTATCAACAGGACTGCTAGAATTATTTTTAATGTGAACAAGATGTAGTACCCTAATCGTGTTTTGGGGTAAGGGCCCATGATCCGCAGCGTGCGCTCCCACTGATGTGAATTTGCTTGGATAACAACAAAGTCTGAGGGCCAGCTCGAAGAACGTAACATGTCCCACGAGTTCAACTCTGGTATCAATGTTGCAAAATAATATAATAATTATATAACATGTGAATTTATCTGTACGATTCAAATTAATCACATCAAATTCACTTTGTTATTTAATAAAAAGTTTCAAATTCGAGCTAAATTCAAAGTTATGGCTTCATTTGCAAGTATGGTAGTACTTGCATAATAATATAAAGAGGGTTCCAATGCCTCCATTTTTCATGCCTCCACCATGCCTCCATTTTTAAAACTTTAATAACTCAAAATTTAAAACTTAAAAGTCAAAATAAAACCGTTGGATATGATCTACATCATTTTATCTATGTGCTCATAAAAAATTATCACATTTTGATTTTGTTTTTATGTGAATCAATAAGTTGAAAAATCAACGTCTAGAAATTATCCACATTAGTACGTTTTTTACAAGCTCTTGATGACAACCAAAACAAAATTGAAATGTCATAATTTTTTACATGTGCATAGATAAAATGATATAGATCATATCCAACGGTTTTATTTTGACTTTTAAGTTTTAAATTTTTAGTTATTAAAGTTTTATAAAATGGAGGCATGGTGGAGGCATGAAAAATAGAGGCATTTGAACCCTCCTCTAATATAAATATGCCATGATACGTGAAAGGACATTGTATCTGGAAGTATCTTTCATGTCACATGAATGTACAGTTTTCTAAATTTTTTAAATCCAGTCCACAATTAATTGAACCTGTAGGCCTTAGGTCATAGGACTAGTAATTTAGAATCAAGGACGTAAGCTTAACACTTTAACCCCTACGATCTATAGTTTAGGCAAAATATAGTTAACATTAATATTAGTGTTATTACTATTATTATTGATGCCATTATTACTAATAGTACTACTACTATTGCTATTATTATTATTATTATTATAATTATTATTATATTACTACTTATCTTGACTTTATGATTGTGATTGGGATTCATTTCTAGCCTACCCCAACTTGTTTGGGACTAAAGGCTTGATTGTTGTTGTTTTTTTTATTATTATAATGATCTATCATGATGTATTACTGTGGTGTCATGTTTTTCACTGAATTTTGTTTGTTAAGACTATTGTAAACTTTTTTGTTTCTTACTGTTTTCGAAATAATGTAAAAATAATAAAGCATTTTCACTTTCCTACTTGTCATTACATATTATATAAACATATTCTTTCACTCGCACAAGTCATGCATTTTCTTTTGAGCATTTACTTAGAGTTTGATTTGGAATTTATACCTTTCACATAGAAATTATTACTTGAAGACTAAGTAATTGGCTTAATTATTTAAATTATAGAAATTGACAACACATTTTGACATCCATCTTTTCATTTTGACATTTTTCTAATAGGGGCCACAACATTTGTGGGACCTGGACGTTAAAAAGTCAATGGTTCAAAGATAACTTATGAAGTAGCTTATTCTAAAGAAGATGAAGATTATTTCCCATTCCAACAACTATGTTAGTTAATCATTTCCTGTTGTTGTTTAGTACATGCAAATGATGAACTGGGTACAGATAGGCGATCCGAAGTTCTGAACTCAATTATATCAACTGACTTAAACAAATGAAGTTGACCTCGAGATATGTAATTCAGTTTTGAC
Organism: Carex parvula; assembly: GCA_025461045.1. Taxonomy (NCBI): domain Eukaryota; kingdom Viridiplantae; phylum Streptophyta; class Magnoliopsida; order Poales; family Cyperaceae; genus Carex; species Carex parvula. The sequence goes on from JAJGRW010000594.1 coordinate 177,205, forward strand.
TAATAAAGAAATTAGATACAATGTTTAGTTGGCCTGGCTGTTATGTGCGACACTACATGTTCTGATATTCTGGCAGAACTTGATACCAGTGCGTACCGGAACGAACTTGAGACCTTATCTGGCAAAAAATTGTATTTAAAATTTAAAATAAATGACATGCTACCTTATCTGCGTCATGCAGGTATAAATTTGTAGAGCTACCAAGGTTTTCTGCGTACTTTGTGTATTTTAAATTTTAAATTATACTTGAGAATTGTATCCCTATACCCCACCCGAAACCTTCCAACAACTTGTTAAATTATGAAGAATATTTTATTTAGACAATTATCAAATAGGTTGTCATCATTGTCATAACAATTTTGTTATCTGTAAAACTTTTTTTTTGTAACTTATCTTATATATATATATTTTTTTTAATATTTAATCTGCACAAATAATAGTTAAGGGCACATGAAGGGATTAACCTCTTCTATTATCAGTATACCTTTTGAACATTTGTAGTTCTCTAAGAAAATTGAAGGGTAAGCGCACATGATCCGCACTGTGTGCTCCCTCTTACCCGGAACTTTTTTGATAACGACATAGTATTCTTCCAGTTTTTCTATATATTCAGCACTTGAGGAAATAACATTTAATAATTTTCTATTCTCAACTACTTTTTAAGATGGGCATCTTTCATTGAAATTGAAATGAGTATTAAATATTCTGATTTCCAGGTGTACATGCATAACCTGACAAAGTAACATGGGGCTGCGCCACTTCTCTCGAAATTTAATGATAAATAATTTTTTTTTTAAGAACTTGGTAGTGATTACCAAGATTGTATCTAATGATAAACTTCAATGTTAAATCTAATTTAACATGAATGTTCTGATAGGATTAAATTTTATAAATTTAATACAGAGAATGGCTTTCCAAATCTCCTACAATATACTATATTGATTTCTAATTAGTTATTCATATCACTTTCTGAAACTTCCCTTAATTTTACCTTCACATTTCCTTCTATGATCTCCTAATCGACCAAACGAAAACAAGAAAATAGAAAAGGAAAAAGTTTAAGTTTTAATAGACCATGATTAGTAGGTAGCAATAAACTTTTATAGAAGACACAAAAAGATTAAATTTCAACTAGGACGAAGTAGATCTTTATTTTAATTTAAGTCTACTGAGTTTAGACTTTAAAAATATCATTTGATTGTTTTCTATTTTGAATCCAGTCTGATTTCTCAATGAAATAACATTATCTGTAAATCCAACATTTATTTTTTGAATATTTTCTGAAACTTGTTCAAACGTACAGGGGATGATCCCATATTTTCGTCAGTGGGGACGGGTGGTGGGGGGCGGAGCAAAAAAACAGCGAATCAGGTTCAACCCCATTAGCTAATCAGGTACTAGATAAAAAAAATACTCTAACTTATAATTTGAAATGCTCCAAATTCTAATTTCCGATATTATGACGTTTAATTCTAATTACCAATCCAAATTCAAGGAATTTATTCTAATTATAACCTAAAATTTAATCCAAATTACAAACCATAATTCAGGGAAGGGCAAAGTTGATCCGGGCCTATAGATCTACATTAAGTTTAACAATTAGTATCAAAATAATTAGTCTCTTGATGGATAGTCAATGGTTTTAAAATTAATTAATTGCACAACCTAACTAAATTATGGAGACATTTTGTTTTAACAATCATTTAATTGGTTGTCAATGGTTTATCAACACAGTTTCATTCTTCATACAACTTATTTCTTTTCAATTATTGTTACATTTTGTTGAATATTTAGAGTCTACAACCAAATTTTAAATTTAATCACATATGGTATAAACCGATAACGTATGTAATGGTGTTATTTAAATCTTGATATTTTGTAAATTATAGTTTAAATTACTAGTGGGTCAATCTATAACAGATCCAATTGGTACAAGTCAATGTTTTTCGCTGCCCTAACTATCATTTCATTTTATTTTTCTCCAAAACAACATTAACTTGTAATATCATTTCTTCAAATTTCTTATCTGCAGAAAAAATTCGTAACATGTATTAAGAAATGATTAGTCCGCATCATTTCTTCTAGATAAAGGTCTTCCAGATTTTAATATTTTCATATGAATTTTTAATCCGCGACTTTTCCATATATATATATATATAGATGGGCTATTGTGCTTTGCAAAGTAAAACTCCCTCTTTACTTCGGGCCATATTTTTCATTTTGAAAATCCAAACAACCGATCCGAACAGTTCAACATATTCTAAATATTGAAATGTGCTTGGACACTAAATTTTACATTTTTTGGAATTTTTTTACTATTTATTAAGCCACTTTGAAAATTGCTGATCCGGTGGTCCAGAAAATTTTACTGTTTTTTACTGTTCACAGTGGATCAGTGATTTTCAAAGTAGCTTAATAAATAGTAAAAAAATTCCAAAAAATGTAAAATTTAGTTTCCAAGCACATTTCAATATTTAGAACATGTTGAACGGTTCAGATCGGTTGTTTGGATTTTCAAAATGAAAATATAGCCCGAAGTAAAGGGGGGTTTTACTTTGCAAAGCACAATAGCCCATCTCTCTCTATATATATATACACTTTCTATATGAGAACATTACTTTTTCTTTTGTCTTATCTAATCTATTTTAATCTCATTAATAGATTACAGAATAATTTGTCTAATCTTTTCTTATGAACATCCCACCTACTTAATAATAATTTAGGTTAAGTCTATGATAATAATTTAAAATTGAAAATAAATAATACAATGGAAATATTTATGTGAGATAAAAAGATAAGACCAAATAAATGTATACTGTTTCCGCTATAGACAATTTAGTACAAGTGAATGTTGCCCTGATCGCAAATTGGATCTTTTTGGTTTAATTTGAAATAAAATATCAAAATCAAAATTACCTCAAGCAAACAAGTCCAGAGTCACAAATATGTTTTACCGTCATAGATACTCAACGATTATTATAGAATGTGTCCGGACGAAAATAGATTAGACGATGGAAACTCATATATGAAGAGGGATCTAGTTACAACAAAGTTACCACAACCATTTTTGACATTTTCAAAGCCCAAATCGTTGATCCAAACCATTCACATGATCTCCACAATAAAATGTGCTTCCAGATCAAATTTTACATTTTTTTGAATTTTTTTACTATTTATTAAGAAGGGTACAAAATTCAATGGTCTGGACCATCGAAAACAACAATTTTCAAAAATTCTAAAGAAACAGTAACAAATTTCCAAAAAATGTAAAATTTGGTTTCCAAGCACAATTTAATATGGGGATCAATTTGAACGGTTCATATCGACATTTTGAACTAAAAAATCGCAAAATATGAGTGTGAAGTAAAACACTCGCTTTACTTCGCGAAGCACCGTAGCCCAATTCTATCTATATATATATATATATATATATATATATATATATATATATATTATTTAAAATACTCATTATAATATATTAGCAACGTCAAGCCTCTATATTAAGCCTGAATTATATGTACGACGCAAATTTGCTAATTGTGAACCCATTACCAATTTCAATTGTACAAAATCGACACTTGACTGAATATATTAATTTATGAAGTTATAAATTAACCATTAATTATATTTTTAAATATCAACTCTATATAAATATTAAAATGAACAGAATTGACATCTTTAGGTGCGAATACGTCATTTCACAGGAAATTAAAATAGGAGCTTCAGGGTGGGATAACATGCTGTTTATTGACTGCATCTTATATTTTTGTTTGCTTGCTTTAATTAAAGATAACATGCTGCCACATGGTAGGGAACTAATTGGATGATATACAGAGATTACTTTGACTTTGACCATTACCAAATTGGAGACATTTGCAAATATATTTTAGTGTATCGTATTCATTTATTATTGATCGGCACGATATATGGATCAAATTGCAAAATAAATATATCACAGTTGTACAACAATACTCAATACTCGATTTTGGAAGTTGTACAGTCCATTCAAATAGTTACAATTAATTTTATTTCACATACAGTATAAATTATTAAGTTGATGTCACCCCTAAATTTAATAGTTAACATTCACTTAAAAACTTCTCTTATAAATATAATTTGTTTTGTATTAATTCACATTCATTAAACAATTGTTTTGTCAAACGGACAATTCTGAACCAACATTAGTGCCCTATATAATAACGCACTCGAGAAACCAAATTGATTAACTCCATAATATAGTGCCCTATCGCTCGTTCCCGGAGATGATCGCTCGTTCTTCTACTCTCCCACCGTATCTTAAGTGAATAGCTGGAAGCACTGGAATCCTAATTAGCCATTATAAGAATATTAGCAAATTCTGCTAATAAGCATAGCAGTATACCATTCATCCTTACACAATGAGCTTCATCGACGACAAGCCGATTGTTCTTCCTCCAGGTTCGTTCCCAGTTGTCTAACCGTTCAAAGAATTGATATTTTTTTTACAAATCCTTTATTTTAAGCACTATTCATCCCAATCAACCATCTTTTGTTCAATATTGGATAAAGTTATTACTCTATTAACTTCAGTTCGTTTGTTCAATATTGAAATTACTGTAGGGCCAAGACCCACCGTGCCTGGAAGAGTACAGCTGTCAATCAGAAACAATGACAAGGCACCACTTGAAGAAAACATCAAAAAGGTGATGCTGGAACTCACCGGCGAAGAAAAAAGTCCATTGGGATTGGACCTTGTGGTGGTTTTAGATTCTAGCTCCTCGATAACAGAAGAAAAGTTACTTGAATTGAAAATGGCTCTGCTATTTCTGATGAAGAAACTCAGAGTTGTTGACCGTTTGTCAATTGTCACCTACTCCGATAAAGCAGAGATACTTTGCCCATTGCGACAAATGGCTAAAAGTTCCCAAACGGAACATGAAGATCTAATCACCTCATGGGCGGAAAAAAATTATTCGAATTGGCAACTTTTTGTGAACATCGCCGACGGCCTTGAGACGGCACTGAATATTCTCAAGAACCGTTCGGTTAGCAGTGGACGTGTGGGCGTCATCATGCTTATGCTTGGTAGTCGGGAGACTATAGGCAATGTTGCTGCTGTTCCTGTAGGAAATGTACCTGTGCACACATTTGGTTTTGGTATAGTTCATGATCCGAAGGTACAGTGGAAATTGAATGTAAACCCTTATTTATTGACAATTTGAAGCAAAAATTTGTTCATGTTCTTAATAGGTGCTCAAAGTTATTGCCAATAATAGTCAGCTGGGAGGAACCTACTCGGCTGTTTGTGAGGGCAACTTGAGCTTAGCCTTTTCACAGTGCTTGGCCGGGCTTCTCAATGTGGTTGCTCAGGACTTGACAGTGACTGTGAGTCAAATCAAAGATGGGTCAACAATAAAGCAGGTATCTGCCGGAAGTTATCCGCAATCCAGGGACATTGTTGCTGGTTCTATAACTATAACATTCGGCGATATCTACATCCAAGAGATCCGCAAGGTGTTAGTCGACATTCTTCTCCCTGTTACTAAAAAGGAAGATGAAGCAGATGTTCTCAAAGTCTCTTACACATACAGGTATATCAAATTACAGTAACAAGCAAACAAAATATGCATATGCGAATAACCTATGAGCATTTTGATGACTATCATTAATCTAATTGTAAATCTTATGCGGATGCAGATTTGATGGAGAACTCTATGAGGCCAGTCCTCAGACTGTTACTGTACGCCGCAAGTCAGGGTTGAGAGCTGAAGAGCAGCAAGCACTACCAGAGGTGAGAGCGGAAGAGGTTCGTCTTGTAATTGCCGAGGTGGTCAAACAAGTGACCTCTGATGCTGATGAGCAGGATCTTGAAAGTGCTCAAGACAAGATTGCGAATGGTCTGCTTGAATTGGAGGATGCGGATATAGGGAAGTTGAAGGCCCAGCTAAGGCCCGAGCTAGAGGAACTGCTCCAATTGATGCAAATGACAGAAGAAATTTACCAAAGGCAAGCACTTCCTTTTGCATGTTCCTTACTGATTTCCCTTGCCACACAGCGTCAAACGGCAAGAGGAAATAATATCAGTAAGTTTCAGCTCTTTTCCACTCCTGCTATGCAATAATTCCTGGAGGAAGCCGAGAAGTCGCCTGATATGGAAGATAACAAGCAATATAACAATGATCCAGATTCATCAGGTTCGGTCCCAGTTGTCTCATCGTTCATACACTGATGTTTGTTTACAAATAATTTATTTTAACCAATATTGATCCCAATTAGCCATCTTTTTTTGAAGATTATATAGCGTAATTATCATGATTTGGAAATTAAATCGGCCAATTTTTCCCGAGTTGACTCGGTTGTGCGAGTTATGTGCAGAAAAACGCTAAAATCGATGATAAATTGAAACAATCGGCCAAATTTCCTCTATTTCTCTTGCTTTTAGAGCAAAATTAAACTGTTTTGATAGTTAAATAGAACCAATTTGTATTTTTCCATGGATGTCAAAGACAATTGTGGAAAATAGATGCGACTCGGAGAAGAGAAGAAGCTTTAAATGATTATAAAATGCTACATAGACTGGGTGTACGTGAGGTGTGTACTATTATATTTGACAATATAATTGTTTCACGGTAGACCATGTTCATACCAACTATTATATAGATAAGTGATCCGAAACGGATTGTTTTAAATTTGTAATGTTTTACTGAATAGAGACAAGGGTGTATTGTGTACAGCTGTTGACACTCGACTGGTTTGTTTGTTTGTTTTATTTGACTAAAAAGTAAAGAATGGGAGTATGGGATTAACCTAAAAATTTGATTGTTATGAAAATATAAAAGTAGAAATTAAAAAAAGAAGTATTTCACTTGTAAATATTAGTTAGTTTATTATTATTATTTTATTTTTACATTATATAAGTTTTATTTCTTTAAGTAATTTCAGCACAAATGATTGTTATTATATTAATGTTTTTATCATTTGAATTAGTACAACAACATCCGCTTTTTATTTTAATACAGAGAATAATAAGATGATCCAGCTAGGTCGTCAGAGCTTTTGACAGTAAGAAAAAAAAATGTTATGGTTATAATGCTTGTATTATCTTATATTAGTGCATTATTCGAGTGTAATATTTTATCTTAACATAATTTTTTTGACAAATGTTTTTTATTAATTTTTTCTACTTTTTTAGTACAAAATAAGATTCTGCTAAAAAAATCCGAGTTTCCAATCCGATTCAGCCGATTCTGGCTCATATATCCGATTCCGATTCAACAGTCAAGTGACCGATTCGGATTACGATTCCGATTTTCAGAATTATACCATAACTGAAATTCATACCACATTGAATTAGTTTTGCTTAATTTGCTAATGGCTATTACTGCAGTGCCTGGAAATGTACAGCTGGTAATCAGAAACAACAATAAGGCGCCACTTGAAACAAACATCCAAAAGGTGTTGTTGGAGCTCTCCGGTGTAGGTGATTGTCAGATTGTGTTGGACCTTGTGGCGGTCTTAGATGTTAGCAGCAGCATGGAAGGAAATAAGTTAGCGAAAATGAAAATAGCTATGCAACTTTTGATTAAGAATCTCAGTTTTAAGGACCGTTTGTCGATTGTTCAGTATTCTAGTAAAGCAAAGAGGCTATGCCCATTGAGCCACATGACTGAAAGTTCTCAAACAAAATTCAGAAATCTGATCGATGATTTGATACCTCAGCCTGGAACGAACATCACTGGCGGCCTTGAGACGGCGCTGAATGTTCTCAAGCATCGTTCATTTAGCAGTGGACGTGTTTGTGTTATCATTCTTATGTCGGATAGTGAGCAGAATGAAGGCGGTGATGCTGCTGATCTTCCAGTAGGCAATGTTCCAGTGTTCACATTTTGTTTTGGTGAAGATCACAATCCGGAGGTACAGTTAAAATTTCAAAATAACCTCTTACTTTTTGACCATTTCAAGAAAAAATTTACCTGTGCTGCCTTCTTATTAACTTTTTCAAGTACTTAATAGGTGCTCATCGGTATCGCCAATAATAGCTGGCAGGGAGGAACCTACGCGCAGGTTTCCATGGACAACTTGAACTTAACCTTTGGCCATTGCCTAGATGAGCTTCAAAGGGTGCTTGTTTGGGACCTGACGGTGACTGTCACTCCAATAGAAAAAGAGTCAACAGTAAAACGGGCATCTGCCGGAAGATATCTCCAGTCCGTAGACAATGCTGCTGGTTCTGTAACTGTAGCATTTGGCACTCTCTACCGGAAAGAGATACGCAAGTTGTTAGTTGACATTCTTCTCCCTGTTACTAAAAAGGAAGGTGAAGTAGATGTTCTCAAAGTCTCTTACGCATACAGGTATATCAAATCACAGTATCTTCCAAAAAAATTATGTATAGGTGTAGTTATGTACTTGTGTACAACTTATAACTATTTTGATGACTCTGAGCAGAAACAGCTATGATGGAGAACTGCTTGTGGTCAATCCTGCCACTGTTACTGTACGCCGCATGTCAGAGTTCACAGATTTTCCAGAATCTTTATCTGGTGAAGAATCTTTTCGTGACACTGATACTGCACTCAGCATTGTTTCTGGAGAGGTCGCACTGCTTATTGCTGAGGTGATCAAACAAGCAACAGGTGTTGCTGATAAGGAGGATCTGAAAAGTGTTTGGGATGAGCTTGTCCATAGTCTGAAAACATTGGGGGAGGTGAACAGGAAGATGTTAGCTGAATGTCTGAGGGGGTATCTGAAGAATTTGAGGGCCGAGCTGGAGGAGCTGAGTGAATTGATGCAATCACAAGCAGTAAATGAAAAGCAAGGCCGCTCTTTTGCATATTCCTTACTGATTTCCAATTTCACCCAGCGTGGATGGGAAAGTGATAAATTTGATCTCTATCTCAGTCCTGTTATGCGAGAATTCATTGAGGAAGCGAAGATGTATGATAAAATAGATGATTTACATGTCTATATGGACCGGTTCATTGGTGCTGTCGAATCCATTCAAATGATTTATCGGCCAAGATTAATTGGTTCAATTTAGGCTCTTTTTGTCTCCTCTGATGGTGCTCGAGTTTTTTTTCTTTTTTCAAAAAAATTAATTTCTTGAGTTCTTTTTATTTCATTGGCACAGTATTTAATTAAAATAAAATATTTCTTTTTGTACTTATAAGCGGTGGTCAAATGACTTTATGAGTATCATATAGCGTACTTGCCAGGTAATTTCTAGTAATTAATTATATCTTTATCATTTTAAATTTCTATTTTATTGCTTTCCTTGATTAAAGGGAGCATAATACCTTATGACCGTAAATGAATATGATAATAGAGGTTGTATGATTTGAAATATACAAAATTGACCAAATTGTGAATACTTTTTCCATGAACTGTAAACGATTGTCCTGCCAACCAATAATTCATAAGTTTTCGGCCCAATTTAGCACTAATATTGGTTCAGAATTATCCGTTTTGGCAAAACAATTGTTTAATGAATGTGAATTAATACAAAACAAAATAAATATATAAAATAAATTTTAAAGTGAATGTAAACTATTATATTTAGTGGTGACATCAACTTAATAATTTCTATATGTAAAATACATTGTAACCATTTGAAAGTAAAATCCAATGTTCACGTGGGTCCTTTGAAATCCGATCCGGTTATATCCGGTTTCTTTCTCAAAACATATTGCCTTTATTACCGGTTATATCCGGTTATTTCCTTTATTTCCTTTATTACCGCGTTATGATAAGTTGAAGAGTGGAGACATCTTTTGTCCCAACTCTATGCCACGTGTTCAGGTTTTATTCGACAAACTTTTTGATGCATTTTCTCGCTTGTTAACTAAATTGATTGATGCCTACAACAACAACAAAAATGAATTGATTGAAACTTTGAATCAGTACTATGTATAGGCATTATTCATTTATTTTTATATTAGAAATATATTTATTAATATGTATATTTTACAAATACAAATGACTCAATTATTCGTTTCGTATATGTATTCGAATCCGTGTTAGATACAAATATCCATTGTCATTGGAAATAAAAATTTGATATAATATATTATGTGCAAATACTTGCGTATGAACTATTCACACATACATGAGGAAAAAAATTGATAGAATCTGTTAGATACAAACACCTTATACATGAACTATTCACACTTGTATGACGAAAATACTTGATATTAATACTTATAAACGTCATCCAATGTTATATGGAAAACAATTGATAGAATTTGTTAGATTCAAACGCATGATACATGAACTATTTACATTTGCACTACGAGGTATGAATACCTACAATACTTGATAATAATACTTTCAGACGTCATCCAATGCCACATGAAAAAAAGTTAAAATTTTATAGAATTTGTTAGGTATAAACACTTGACATATTAACTATTTACACTTGCATGACGGGTATATATATACTTGCAATACTTGATATTAACATTTTCAAATGTTATCCTTTGCTATATTGAAAAAAATATTACATTTTTATTAAATCTATTAGGTACAAACATTTGACACATGAACTATATACATTTGCATTACGAGGTATAAATACTTGCTCGACGAAGTCTGAATATTTACACTATGAGGTGTGAATACTTGCTCGACGAGGTATGAATACTTGAGCGACGGAGAACCCGAAAGTACTTTATCATGGATCTCATTTGAACGAGAAAATTACGTAGAATATGTCCGTGGTTTTTTATTCGCAAAATTCCTCGCAGATCGTCAGAAATATGGACGACATTAAACGAAAAAAAATCCACCTCTAAAAACGTGTAAAAAATGGGTGCGTGATGAGAGAGAAAAAAGAATGTTGATGTGTTCAGTTTTTTTATAAATACTTGGTTCTTATGAATACTTCAATTACAAGATATAAATACTTGCTCGACAAGTTATGAATACTTGCACTACAAGGTATGAATACTTGCTTGACGAAGTATGAATACTTGCATGACGAGTTATGAATACTTGCACAACGGACAACCCGAAAGTATGTCATCATGGATCTCATTTGAAAGAGAATTCAAAGAAAATTGCGTAAAAGACGTTCGTGGTTTTAGATTCGCAAAATTCCTCACAGATCGTCAGAAATATTGATGAGTTGGAATAGAGAAAAAGAATCCATCTCTCAAAACATGTAAAATATGAGTGTGCGATGAGAGAGATAAAAGAAAAATGATATGTTTATTTTTTTCGAAATATCTGATATCTTAGTTATAAATATTTGATATATTATATATTAATACTTGTGTGCTTAGGTATCCATATTTGTGCGCGCCAGTTGTAAAATCTTTCAAATATTAGGTGGTCCTCCAAGTAGTTGCGGTCCCTCCCAGTTAATTAGAGCCCCCCACGTAATAACTGATATTTACGAGTTTTTTGTGTCTTTTTGCACTGGAAGTTGTGGTCCCTTTCAATTAATCACCGGAGATGAATGGGAGAAATAACTGGACGATAATTAGAAACTCGCAATAAAGTTTGACAATAGGATCATCCATAGATACGTGATATATAAATTTTACAATTTGATCGTTATATTGTGCCGATCAGTAATAAATTAATATGATACAGAAAATATATTTGCAACCGTCTCCAATTTTCTTATGTACGAAGTCAATGCAATCTATATGTATCATCCAATTAGTAATCTATATGTATCATCCAATTAGTACCGTGGCAGCATGTTATCTTTAATTAAAGTAAGAAAACAAATATAAAATACAGTCAATAAGCAGCATGTTATCTCACCTTGAAGTTCCGGTTTTCCTGTGAAACATATTCGCACCTCAAGATGTCAATTCTGTTCATTTATAAATTTCTATAGAGTTGATATTTAAAATTTAAAAATTATATATAATTAAGGTTTTATAACTTCGTACATTAATATATTCTGTCAAGTGCCGATTATGTACAATTGAAATTGGTAATGGGTTCACAATTAGCAAATTAGCATCGTACATATAGTTCACGCTTAATATAGAGGCTTGACCTTGCTAATATTTTTATTTTAGAATATATATATATATATATATATATTTGAGTTTCAATCGTCTAAAATATTTTAACTTGGACTCATGCTACAAGAATCGGTGCGTATATGCAAGGGTAAAATAGTGACTATTACCAAGAATAAGGCGACAAAAATTGTTATTTCCAAGATACTGATATTGTTAAGCACTCCTCGGGGATAGTTGCAAATAATTCTTGTAGTATATCATCCGTCTACCATATACAGATGTCTACTTCACTTGTTGTTGAAGAACAATCTCAGATCTGATTTCTGTTGGAAATTTCTGAAGGATACAACAATAGAGAGAATAAATTTGCTGCTGAAATTAACTTCTATTGCTTCCTTAATTCGGATACAAAGTACATCTGAATTTATAGCTAACCAAAAACACTAAATCTGAAACATCTAAATTTAGTACCCCACTAACTATCCTCCTATTACAAGCAGTCCCCAAATTAGAATTATACCCCACGTATCCAGCTATTACAAACAGGACCTACATGACTAATTATAGACCCCACTAACTCAACTACATGCCTAAAAATAGAACACAACATGTTGCATCCAGATCTGTAAATCTGGAATATTCAGACTCTAATTTTGTATCAATATTCAACACTCCCCCTTGATACAAAATTGCCAACTCCAAACTTCAACATCATCTTCTTCCTCTGAGTCATCATTCCAGATCTTCGTATCCCAATTGTCATCCTCCCATGTCGGTTTCACCTCTTCTATCTGCTCTTTAGCCTCTTCGATAGTAGCTACCTGAGATTGTGACTCGGCTGATTCATCATCCACCGTGGATTCTTCCACATCATTATCAGCCTCCATGACCTCCTCTATGACCTCCTTTTCAACCACCTTGGGCTTTTGCTTCTTTGTCTCATATTTCGGCCTCTCTTTAACCTCAGTTGTACTAGAATTTGTACACTGCCGTCTCATAGCTTCCAATTTTTTCTGCTCCTCCTTTTGTTTCCCAATTAGAAGTTTGCCCTCTAGCATCTTCTTCAATTCAGGAACTTCAGTTTCCTCCTCTGTGATTGTTGGCTCTTGCTCAGGATTGACTTCTACAATATGTAGTCTCATCAAGAAAAGTCTATTTTCTTCTTTCTCTGCCTCCATCTGTACAGGCTGGTCGAAACATGATTCTGCCATCCTCAGCACTTGTGTATCAGTAATGGTAACCAGATCCCCATCAGAATCCTTGTACTTGATCAGCACAGATTTTAATGAAGGAAACCTCTTCATCACAATATCTCTCAACACCTTGAAACTACATTTTTCTGACATCTGAGCCAGCCGTATATCATGGTTGTACACCAGCTTCAACGGCCTCTGACGAATGAGCCCTACATTCTCCACCTTGAGGGCTTTTTCATCAAACAAAATATTTCTACTTACCATGATTTTGCCATTTCCTGGACTGCTGCCACCATTTTCTTTTATATGCTCTCCTACTGTGCTCTTGCTGCTTGCATCAATCTTGTCTTCGGTGTATGCCATGAAGAGTGACGGTTGCTCAGTTTCTTCTACAGCATAGCTTGCTTGATTCTTCTCCCTTTGCTTCTTGTAGCACTCGGATTGATAGTGCCCAAACTTGTTACAGTAATAGCATTGGATATCCTTCTTGGATTCATCATAGGATTGATGGTTTTCAGCAGTGTTGCTTCTGCCTCTTCCTCTTCCTCCTCTGCCGGAGTTAGCCTGTCCTCTGCTGGGATTGTGGCTGCCTCTGCTCCTTGGGTAGCCATTAGATCTGCCTCTTGATGACTCCCCCTTCATGTAAAATGCCTTGTCGTCGCCTTTATCTTCAGCCTTTGACATCCTTGCTTCATGAGTCTGCAGTGACCCCATGAGTTCATCAAAGGTGTAGGTTGCTAGATCTTTGGACTCTTCGATTGCTGCTACAACATGATCAAACTTGGGTGTTAGGCTTCTCAACACCTTTGCCACCACCGTCTTCTCCTCCATGGTGTCTCCAAATGCTCGGATTTGATTGACCACCTCTTGTACTCTTGAAAGGAAAATTTGGACTGATTCTTCCTTGTTCATCTGCAATGTTTCAAAGTCCCTGTGTAGGCCTTGAAGTTTGATTGCCATGACTCGAGTACTCCCTTGAAATGCTATTTTCAAGGTTGTCCATGCCTCCTTTGCATTGGTGGCTGCTGCAATTTTCGAGAAGATGGTATCATGCACTGCTTGTTGGATGAAAAACAACGCTCGTGCATCTTTCTTCTGATTCTCTTGCGGATTAGGATCTGGATTAGGAACTCCATTTTTTTGCTATCAAGTCCCATAGGCCATGAGACTTGAACAAGGTCGTCATCTTGATGCTCCAAAAAGCATAGTTTTCGCCTTTGAAGAGAGGTATTGCTGGTTGTGTGACATTCACCATGGTGCTGCCGTTTTCTGCCATTGAAAACGCTCTAGGATCAACTTGGCTCTGATACCACTTTGTTGGAAATTTCTGAAGGATACAACAATAGAGAGAATAAATTTGCTGCTGAAATTAACTTCTATTGCTTCCTTAATTCGGATACAAAGTACATCTGAATTTATAGCTAAACAAAAACACTAAATCTGAAACATCAAAATTTAGTACCCCACTAACTATCCTCCTATTACAAGCAGTCCCCAAATTAGAATTATACCCCACGTATCCAGCTATTACAAACAGGACCTACATGACTAATTATAGACCCCACTAACTCAACTACATGCCTAAAAATAGAACACAACATGTTGCATCCAGATCTGTAAATCTGGAATATTCAGACTCTAATTTTGTATCAATATTCAACAATTTCAACATAGATCAAGGGCATTTTAGTAAAATTGCAATAGGCATCTTAGGAAATAAATTCCAACGTTACACAGTACCAAAAGTAGCAAGCAATAAATGAGCCAATGGCTATATACCTTGTAATATAAATAGGATCTTAGAATTGTAAAAATACAACATAATCAAATATATTATTTCTCCTCAGATTGTCATCTCTGTTAAAAAAAACAACACTTGCTTTATGGGTGAACAAATTTGTGACTCAGGACTTGTTTGCTTGAGTTAATTTGATTTTGATTTTTTATTTCAAATGAAGCCAAAAGGATGCAGTTTCGATCAAGGCAACATTCACCTGTACAAAATTGTCTATAGCGACAAAAGTATACACTTATTTGGTTTTATGTTTTTATCTCACATAATAATCTCCATTCTATTTTTTTCCAATTTTAAATTATTCTCATAGGCTTAACCTAAATTTAAAACTAAAATGATAAGGGTAAGATGTTCGTATTATCAGTTAAATAGGGTATTTTTTATTAAGTAGGTTGGATGTTCAGATCTAACGTACTAATAAATTAGAGAATACGAAAAAGATGCAAACAGATCAATACGATAAGTCTAAAGAAAACGTAATGTTCTCATGTAGAAAGTATATATATATAGAGAGAGAGATAGGCTATGGTGAGTTGTGAAGTAAAACGTCGTTTTACTTCACGCCATATTTTTATTTTGAAAATCCAAACAACCGATTCGAACCGTTCAACTTTTTCTAAATATTGAAATGTGCTTGGAGACTAAATTTTACATTTTTTAGAATTTTTTTACTATTTATTAAGCCACTTTGAAATCGCTGATCCACTGTGAACAGTAAAAAACAGTAAAATTTTCTGGACCACCGGATCAGCGATTTTCAAAGTGGCTTAATAAATAGTAAAAAAATTCTAAAAAATGTAAAATTTAGTCTTCAAGCACATTTCACTATAGAGAACATGTTGAGCGGTTCGGATCGGTTGTTTGGATTTTCAAAATGAAAATATGAGCGTGAAGTAAAAATGACATCTTACTTCACAACTCACCATAGCCCAGCTCTATATATATATATATATATATATATATGGAATGTCGCCGATTAGAAATTCATATAAGAATATTAAAATCTGGAAGACCTTTCTCTACCAAAAATTTATTATGTACAATTGTTATCAATCAATGGATATAATTTTGTCTTGATGCGGACCAATATCATTTCATAATATGTAACACGAGATATTACATATATGTTACAGTTGCTTTGGGAAAAAATAAAATAAAATGATAGTTAGGGCAGCTTAAACGTACGTTGACTTCGAACACTCGATATCCTTATTGCTTTGGTTGATGAAAAGCAATTCATGGCTTCGAACACTCGATAATTTTAAATTTGAATATTCTTGTCCCTAAAATGAAGGTGATCTGTCAAATAACAAATTACATTATGTTCAGTAAGAATCACAGTTTAGGCCAAACCAGAAAACAAAAGGAAAAAACAACAAAAATATTTGCATACTCACATTATTCTTGAAGGCTGGTTCAGGTTTGACGCCATGGGACAACCCAACCCAGAAAACGAAAAAAATAGAAAAGAGAAGAAAGTGGGAGGCCATGGGACAACCCAACCCAGGAAACGTAAAAAGGAAACAAGTCCCCAAGATTGCAAATACAAGATTTTTTCGTTTCCTGGGTTGAGTTGTCCCATGGCGGCCCACTTTCTTTTTCTTTTTTTTTCTTTCCTGGGTTGGGTTGCCCCATGGCGTCCCACTTACGAAATTTTTTTTTTCATTTTTTTTCACGGTGCCTTTCCATTTTCCAAATTCATACACGATATTTTCTATTTTTAATATTTTTTATTTTTCTATGTATGAAAATTTCGGGGGTGCCTACCTAGCTGGTGAGCATGTACTAGATTGTTTTATTTTATACATACAACTTGACGGCCATTTTCAAGACATGGAAAGGAACATACAATCTAAAAGCATCATTCACCAATATCAAGACATGGAAAGGGACATACTATCTAAAAGCATCATTCACCATTATCAAGACATGGAAAGGACATACTATCTAAACTAAAAGCATCATTCATGATACATGTGTAGATTATTTTTTATGTTTTTCCAACTGGAGTGCAACGCATTTACTATTGTCGTTTAGTACACTGTACACATGAGCCGCTGAGTACAGATCTGAACTCGACTAAATCAACAAAATTAAACAAATGAACGAGACCTCGAGATGTGCCATTGAGTTTGAATAATGAATTAAAGACAACTGAGTAGTTGGAAAATGAGGGTTAATTTTGTTCAAAATGATATAGTCCAGGAATCCAAAATTCCATTACTTGTTGGGCCCAAGCCCATTGCTTCGTCTGGGCCTAACTAAGAAGTACAATCCTTAGTCATAATTACTTGTAGAGAGAAAATTGAATAGAAGGCTCTATCCAATCAAGGCACCAAACTCGAGCCACTATTTGAGCCAAACCTTGATCATATGGTTACTAAGTGATAAGGACATAACTTTATACAAATATTGTATTGGATCTTGAGTAGTAATCTTGAGTAGTATATGTTATTATGGATCACATGGGATTGCATGTGTACAAAATGCAATATGTATATATGTTGCACTAATTGTAATATGTTAGTATTCTCTATGATTTATATGAATTCATATATAATAATCGGCCCAACGGAAGTTTATTGTATATTTTTTTTATATAAATAATTTAAACTATATAACGTTATTTTTTTTATATTTGCAAGTGTCTTGCATCTACCTTTTCTTGTTACTAACTAATACCAAATTATAATTGTAGTATGGAACAAAGCAGCAGTGTTACACCAAGGAGCAGATTGACGATGTTAGATGTATGTGGGTAATGTGGTTTCAATTTGAATTTGTAATGCTAAATATAAATTTGTATAATTTTGTAATGTTAAATATGAATTTGTATAATTTTGTAATGCCAAATATGGATTTGTATAATTTTGTATAATTTAGAGTACATGAATTTTAGTTTGCTATCTGAAAAATTTAAATACTGGCTAGCAAAATTGGAAGATAGCCAAAAACTTAAAAAAGCAAAAAAATATATATGCAATCCTACACAGATATTTAACTAAACTCTGTGTAGGAAGAGTAATCTATAAAATAATCCGTGAAGAATAAATTCCTACACGGATTATTTGATAAATGTCCGTGTAGGATTGTTTCCTACACGGATATTTATCAAATAATCCGTGTAGGAATATATTCGAACACGGATTATTATATAAATGTCCGTGTAGGATAGTTAAGAGAGCTACACGGATATGAAATTAAAAGTCCGTGTAGAAATAGTAATCGTATACGGATATGAAATTAAATGTCCGTGTAGAAAGAGTAGTCGTACACGGACGTTTACGTAATATCCGTGTAGCTCGGTTAAATGGAGAGCGCCACAGGCAGGTGTTTGTACACGGCTGTTTATAAAGTAATCTGTGTAAAAAGCGTTATAATGCACACGGGTAAATATCCGTGTGTAATTATTTATCTATTTATACATCCTCATCTCCTACACGGCAGAAAATCCGTGTAGCTCCTCTAGTAACGTCCGTGTGCAAACTCTTTTTCTGTAGTAGTGAATCTCGATAAAAAGAGACAGCTTTTGTACCTCTACTAAGAATAAATCCACCCAATACTATAAAAATAAAAATCAAGTACATGAAACGAAAATTAACTTTAGCCTTGGGTTTGTATACTGTCTCTATTCATTATGATAATTTGTATTTAAATTTTGAAAAGCACATGATCCGCGTTGTGAGCTCCCATGCACTGATGTGGATATCTTGGATAAGGACAAAGTCTTCTTCCGGTTTTGTTATTATGCTATTCTCAAATAAATTTTAAGATGGGTATCAATTTTTTTTAGTACATTAAGGTCGCCGGGTTTCATGCATTCACCTTGAAATCAGTATTAAATTGAGATGAACATGCATCACCTAAGAAAGTAACATGCAGCTGCCCCCTTCTCTCAACACATCTAAAGATAAACTGATCAAATTTGAAATATAATTTACATTTCAATTATATGTTTAGAAATGATTAAAAAAATTAAAATTTAATACATATAGTTTCTCTAAAAAATGATTATTAAATTCTAAATTTTATTTCTTTAATTACATTTAAGTTACTTGATTTTTATTATTATCTACTGGCCCATCGGCAAATCTCAATATTCTGCTAAAATTTATCATTGAAGCCTACCTACATAGATGTCACATCCTACGGCCATCATATTGTACACTCTCTATGATTTTCTGAAAGCTATAATTTATTCAAAAACTGGAAAGAAAGATCTATTTAAGCTCATGTCCAAGTTCAGGTAGATTGTTTTCTGTTCAGAAACTTTTGAAATTCATATTGATTGCCTGTGTTTCATAGTTTATCGACAATTTTGGTTAAATATTTACTTGTCTATTTCAATATTATGATATATCGTCCAAACTAAAACAATTTCAATTAATAAAGAAACTGTTCATAGTTTCTATTGGTGCTTATTAGTACATTCTTTTTCATGTCGTGTGGTTACAAAATATATATGCCAGCTTGAGTCTGTATATATATTATTTTTCATATCTTGAAAAGTCTGGTTAAATAATTTTGGAGAGAGGACACTGAAAGATTAAATTTAAACTAAGACTAGGTAAAGCATTATTTTAATTCAAATCTCCGATCTTAGACTTTAAAAATAACATTAATTTGCTTGTTCTCTATTTCCAATCAAGTCCGTCTTCTTATTTACTTTTAAATTCGACATATATTTTTATAGTTTGTTTTTAAACATATAAATGATGGGGATTTTATGCTTTTAATAAAAGGTAAAAAGGGTATTTTATAAATTTAGAATGAGTTTTAATATAAAGACATTAAAATGGGTAAATTTGTGAGATTTTGAAGTTTAGAGGGGGACATATGTAATTTCAAAATTTAGAGAGGGAAATACGTAATTTCGAAGTTTTTGAGGGGTATACGTGAAATTCCCCCTAAATTTTATACATGAGCTAGCTGCCGAAATTTTTTATCTTAGCAGCCAAAATTAAGGAGAACATTTTCATTTAACAATTAATCATTAAATTTGTCCTCATTGTTATCGATACATTTTTTTGTTCAGTAAAGTTGGGTAAAGCCAACCAATTGTTTTTAGGGTAATTATATTTTCTCCCATCTATCTATCCCTCATTTCATTCCCAACTAACTAACTTCATCTTCTAACTATAATTACAAATTCTAACTACCTAATGGTCCCTACAATTAATTAGCAAATTTTCTCCCTCTCTCTCCCACCTCCGCCTCCACTCGTCTTTCCCACCTCTCCCTCTCCGCCTCCGCCCGCCTCTCCCACCACTCCCTCTCCACCTCCGCCTCCCTCTCTGCCTCCGCCTCCCTCTCCCACCTCTCCATCTCCGCCTCCGCCTCCCTCTTCCACCTCCGCCTCCGCCTCCCTCTCCCTCTCCCACCTCTGCCTCTGTCTCCCACCTCCACCTCCCACCTCCGCCACCTCCCTCTCCCACCTCCGCCTCCGTCATTCCATCCCAATCAAGCACACCTCCGCTGTGTCAGATCCATCATTGTCGACCGCCGGGTCAGATCCATCGTGTCTATGTTCCTCTTCCTCATGCAGTAGCGAGTTATTTGCAAAGAACAAAGCTTCATTAATGGTGAATTAGACCAGTGCGTACTAAATACTAAGAAATAACAGAAAAACAAATTTTGAAAACATTACAGGTGTATGAATAAATACTTGATGTCTTAGGTGTGAATACTTCAACGTGTATGAATGAATACTTGATATCGTAGGTATAAATACTTTAACGTATATGTATGAATACTTGAACGTATATGGATGAATACTTCAATGAAGTATGTTTTGTTTCATTTAAATATTGTTTTTGTTTTTTTTTTTGTAACATTTCAATTACATGATCTGTAAAATTTGATAGATTATTTTTGTTTCGACAGTGAAACATGTGGCAACTATTTTTTATTTTCAAAAAATAAAATTGAACTAGAAAACAATAAAGCAATGTTCAGTACTATTCGGCTGCTCTTGTAAAATTAATCGAGGTATGCACATATGCTTGTAATACTCTTGATACATGAACTGTTTACACTTACACGACGAGGATGAATACTTGCTCGATGAGGTATGAATACTTGCTCGATGAGGTATGAATATTTGCTCGATGAGGTATGAATACTTGCATGACGAGGTATGAATACTTGTGCAACGGACAACTCGAAAGTATGTCATCATGGATCTCATTTGAAAGAGAAAATTGTGTAGAAGACGTTGGTGGTTTTAGATTTGCAAAATTCCTCACAGATCATCAGAAATATTGGTTAGATTGAACGGAGAAAAAAAAACCACCTCTAAAAATGTGTAAAAGATGGGTGAGTGATGTGTCCAGTTTTTTTTTTAAATACTTGATATCTTAGGTGTGAATACTTGATGTATTATATATGAATACTTGATTTATTATATGTGAATACTTGCGTGCGCCAGTTGTAAAATATTTCAGATATTAGGCGGTCCCCAAATAGTAAGTGGTCCCCCCAAGTAGTTAGTAGTTATTAAAGTAGTTATTGACTGGGGGATGAAACGGGGGATGGATTCCGGGGGATAGCTAGGCTCTCCCTTGTTTTTATATACACAAGGAATCCTCCATTCGAATTTTGAACCTACAACCTCTCACGCAAAGACCTTTGCCTTTGCCATTAGAATTTGTTCTCATTGTTATCAACACATTTTCTTTTAAATTACGTACTATTTGTTTCTATACATGATTCTCTACAAGAGTCCATATTCATTCATTACTGAATCAATGCTCTAATAGAACGTCCACATGCTGCTCGGCCTGTCTGACTAACTGGCCTGAGTTGCAGTTTAATCTCTTTATGTGGAAGGGATTATATATCAACTCAGCCCAAGTAAGACTATCAGGTAGAACACCACATGGTCATTTTATTCTCCCTTCTACATTTTTTAATTCAATGTGCATTGTTTAATCCCTGCAAGTGTTGAAATGACAAACTAATTACCTACAGATAAAACATATAAATAAAAATTGAAGAAGTCATATCTCAAAATTCATATCTAATCAATTAAAGAAGAAAAAACAAGTAGATAAAACATGTTGAATAATTGTTTTACATATATAGGAGTTATGAATGTATATGCATGTTGAGTATTTGTTGAACTATGAATGTATATATGTTGAATTAATGTTGAACATAATAATTGTTTCTGTAAGTTGAATGCCTTTTTTGAGGTCTGGAAGACCTTTCTCTACAAAAAAATTATTATGTACAATTGTTATCAATCAATGGATATAATTTTATCTTGATATGGACCAATATCATTTCATAATATGTAACACGAGATATTACATATATGTTACAGTTGCTTTGGGGAAAAATAAAATAAAATGATAGTTAGGGCAGCTAAAACGCATGTTGACTTTCAACACTCGATATCCTTATTGCTTTGGTTGATGAAAAGCAATTCATGGCTTCGAACACTCGATAATTTTAAATTTGATTACTTTTGTCCCTAAAATGAGGGTGATCTGTCAAATAACAAATTACATTATGTTCAGTAAGAATCACATTTTAGGCCAAACCAGAAAACAAAAGGAAAAAAACAACAAAAATATATGCATACTCACATTATTCTTGGAGGCTGGTTCAGGTTTGACGCCATGGGACAACCCAACGCAGAAAACAAAAAGAAAAAGAAAAGAGAAGAAAGTGGGACGCCATGGGACAACCCAACCCAGGAAACGAAAAAAGAAACAAGTCCCCAAGATTGCAAACACAAGATTTTTTCGTTTCCTGGGTTGGGTTGTCTCATGGCGGCCCACTTTCTTTTTTTCTTCTTTGTTTCTTTCCTGAGTTGGGTTGCCACATGGCGTTCCACTTACGAATTTTTTTTTTTTCATTTTTTTTATGGTGCCTTTTCATTTTTCAAATTCCCACACAATATTTCTTATTTTTAATATTTTTTTTTTTCCCATGTATAAAAATTTCGGGGGTGCCTACCTAGCTGGTGAGCATGTACTAGATTGTTTTATATTATACATACAACTTGACAGCCATTATCAAGACATGGAAAGGAACATACTATCTAAAAGCATCATTCAACATTATCAAGACATGGAAAGGGACATACTATCTAAACTAAAAGCATCATTCATGATACTTGTGTAGATTATTTTTTATGTTTTTCCAACTGGAGTGCAACGCATTTACTATTGTCGTTTAGTACACTGTACACATGAGCTGCTGAGTACAGTTCTGAACTCGACTAAATTAACAAAATTAAACAAATGAACGAGACCTCGAAATGTGCCATTGAGTTTGACTAATGAATTAAAGACAACTGAGTAGTTGGAAACTGGCAATCAGTATTTATATATATATATAGAGAGAGAGAGAGAGAGAGATGGGCTATTGTACTTTGCAAAGTAAAACACCCTCTTTATTTCGGCCCATATTTTCATTTTTGAAAATCCAAACAACTGATCTGAACCATTCAACATGTTCTAAATATTGAAATGTGCTTGTGAATTTTACATTTTTTGGAATTTTTTTACTATTTATTAAGCCACTTTGAAAATCGCTGATCCACTGTGAACAGTAAAAAAACAGTAAAATTTTCTGAACCACCGGAAAATATTGATATGCCGCCATTCATTCTGATTCATACCAGTATGCCAAGTCCCTGACCCTGAGCAGGGGTGGGGAGGAGCACAAGATACAGCAATTCCAATTTGGATCCGTCTTAACTTTTATATAATTATATGTGTTCCTTTTCTTATGTGAACAAACTTAGAGTGACCTGTAATTATATATACTTGCTCCTTTTTCTTACATATAGCATAATTCTTTTCTTTGTACCGTTCTATTTATATGTAACAATATTGTTGTTTTGGATGGATTGAATTAATTTGAGCGTTATGTGTTTGTATCTTGTTTTATATTCCATACAATTTCATAATCCATATAATTTCTATGAACTCATAACACTATTACCAGACAAAACCAACCAATGATTGATGGATGCATCATACTAGTGCTGTCTCCTTGGCCAAAATTTTCTTGATTTGTTTTCTAGATTAATGCTTGGCTTTGAATATACAGAATAATAAACCTGCAGTAAACAGTTCTCTCTTAGGATAATAAGTATTTAGTTATTAAATAACAGGGAATACAAATTGTATATTACATAAAGAAAGAAAAGATAACGAGAATTCTATTAAGCCCCAATTCCCCACTATCTATTAAGCCTCGTGATATCCTGGTATATGTCGTCCCTTTTTCTCTTTCTATATCTTGTTTAATTTTGGTAAAATAGACATTAATGGCTGACTTAAAGATTAAATCCGTGATTGCTAGCTTGAATTAATTGTTTTTTTTTTCCCCTTTTTTGTCTTTGTTGATTTGACCAAAGTTTGGAAAAAAATTTAAATTGGATGTTTTACAACTCAGCATTATAATGGGTGTTTTACAGAAGTCTGCTCTGAACTTAGAGGATTTATGGTAGTGCTGTTATTATAATGGGTTTGATAGGGTTTTGACCGAATTCATACAACTTAGCTTAACAATAAAATGCTTCATTCTTCTTTTCTAAATTTCATTCTTATGATTGTGTTGTACTTTGAAATTTCCAGATTTGATTTCCTGAGTAGGAAATCAACTTTCGCCCTTACGTAATCTTATATAATCAATAGTGGAACTTGCTAATTAACATATGAGATTGACCGGACTTGCAAAACTAAAATCATTTGCGGCTGAAATATCGATTTATTGAATATCCCACGTTGTTGTTCTGATATATTATATAATTACTACCTGCATCAGAAGAAAATGATCCCATACAGACTAGAAGTCAACTGATATATAATTCAGTCCAAACACGAACCAAGACAGGCAATAAAAATTACTAGCCATGTGATCTAATATTGAATAAATTAATTTAATAGTTTTAGTAATTAATCATAATAATTTTAGTAATTTAAATGTTTTAGTAATTTTAGTAAATAATCATAATAATTTCTAAATTAATTTTATAAAAAATTTAACAACTCGAAAATTAATTAAACAAGTTAAGGCTTTCTGGGACCGTCCTATATATACGTTTTTATGACATAGAACTTGTTCAAATTTAAAGTACAGACAATTCGGAGTTGGAGTTACACTAGTACAGAAAACGCTACTAACTACGGTAAAAAAATGGGCTTCTACACAGTTTTCGAACCGTGTCCGTGGGAGTCATGTACAATAGGTCGCTAAATTTTACATGGTTTTCAAACCGTGTACGAAAACACTAATCCTACATGGTTTTTCATTAAATTTCGTCGATTTTTTTCGCCATACAAGATTTTTAAAGTAAAACCGTGTATAAAAACATGACAACTTATTAGAAATAAATAAATAACACTCAACTCCCGTGAAACTCCTTTCCTACCCTTGTTTTATTTCATTGGTAAAATCTTAGTTATTTTACAAGAGAGAACATCCTCCTTTATATCAGACATTATTGCGGCTAGCGAATATTCTTTGCTGCTGATCTACCTTCCTTATTAGTTGTCATGAAACCATAGATCTGAAATCAAATAAAACTCTAGATCAGAATTCAAATTAAACCCTAGATCTAAATAACAAAAACACTAAAGTAATTTCGAATATAACACTAAAAGACTACATTTACCAATATATAAACAACAATTAGAATTACATCACATAGTAGTAGTTACATGAATAAATTTCTAACTAAAAAAATAAAAACATAACAAAAAACTCTAGATATAATACTTCACACATTTACATGAACAATGCCTACGAAGAAGTATGGGAAATGACAAAAAATCGAAAAAATAGAAATGAAAAACTTAATCGGGAACTTCAACTCAAGTTTTGAGGCTTTTCCCTTTGTTTTATTTGGAATTCTGAATTTCAAAAAAATGCATGCATCTTCTCGCCAGCTTTCCTAAACGTGGTAATTTACTGAAATCGGACACCCGAGCACCGTTTTATGGTCATATGAAGTTTGTCGTCGGAAATAATTTTTTTGGTGAAGATATCATCTCTCTTACCTTATCCCTTGCTCTAGCCTGACCTGTTTAGAGATGCATTATGACAGGAAGGCACGGATCGATGACATGGAAAAATTAGTATTCTTTTCATCACACACAGATTATACTGTAAAACCGTGTAGAATTGTCTAGCGAAAAGTGTTTTCTTTTTGCTTTGGAGACTGATATAGTGGGAATTTTGAGAAAACGTGTATAATATGCAGTGTATGCTTTGTGTTTCTGTACTAGTGTTATGAAGTTTGATTCATTTAAATATAATGTGAAGTAATATAAAATTTTCTTTTTTGGCAACATAAATTGACCTAATTATCTTTTGTAGTCCATATCTAGACGTAGTAGGATTGAGCTTTTTTAAATTAATTTTGAGCTGAATTATTTATTTATTTTCACATCATATACGTGATGAAATTTCACACGTATATTTTTAAGATTTGAATTCTATATTAATTTTTATTAAAGAAAAATAATTCGGATGTCAAAAGCTGGCATTGGATACTGAAAACTAATTCAAAATAATAATCTAAATACCATCCTTCACAGAGGGGAAATTCGAAATATTTTTCTTGGAGACCATAATCAACGCGAACAAAGTTGGCAAAGTAACATGCATGCATGATTACAATTTACAATGGTGGGGAACAACATGTCCATACGCGAACGTGACATTTCTTGATGAACTACAAGTTATCAATATTAAATTATTAGTTACTTGTTTTTCTCTTCCTCAAACTTTCAATATGAAATTATTGTTCAATACATCAAGTCGGAACTAATTATTAACAGCTATATATATATGGATGAGTACGAATCTTAATAAACTAAACAACTTTCATGCACCTCTAGATCTGCGCAATTTGGCCGGATCGAAGAACAAATTAACAAGTACAATTATTACCTAATAGTTTAATTTTTTTTACGGTAGCTTTGTTTCCTTACGGACACATTTATGCAAAGCACGAGAACTATTGAACTATTTGGTGCGAATTGTTACGCGAGAGTAGGTAAGAGGGAGGGCAAATGTACAATAACCGCCAATCAATGTAATTGTTATGCGAGAGTAGGTAAGAGAGAGAGAGAGTAGGTAAGAGGGAAGATACAACGGGAACAATTGCTCAGTGTTGTAGACCACAACTGTTGGAAGAGTAAACAGAGGAAGAAGGGTTGACACAAATAATTCAACTTCACTTCTTAATTAATTCGATTACAATATGCTGAATATATAGCCCTACAACACCTAAGTTTGGATCATCCAAATTTAGTACCCCACTACCTTGTTCTGCTATTACAAACAGTCCCCAAAATAGAACTAACACCTGCACCTATCCTGCTAATACATGACTAATTATAGAACCCACTAATCCTACTACATACACACCTATATTTAGAGACCACTAGTCCACTAACACACATTCATGCTTCTAAAAACAACTACAGCAGAATTCTAAATAGAGAGAGCTAATTTTGGATCAACTTTCAACACTCCCCCTTGATTCAAAATTGGTTACTCCAAGCTTCTTTCGCAAATTTTCAAATGTGCTTAGTGCCAATGTCTTGGTTAGAATATCTGCCTTCTGATTTTCTGGAGTAACAAACTTTAGCTCAACTATCTTCTCTGGCACTAGATCTCTGACGAAATGAAGTCGAATGTCGATGTGCTTTGACCTTCCATGGAACACCGGGTTCTTTGACATTGCTATGGCTGATTGATTGTCACAGAAAATTCGTGTAGGTTGCTGCTGCACCTGTCCAACATCTTCAAGTATTCGTCTAAGCCAAACTGCTTGACAAGCTGCTGAATTGCTTGCAATGTACTCAGCTTCTGAGGATGAGAGCGCTACTGTTGCTTGCTTCTTTGAGCTCCAACTTATTGCACTTGATCCAAGGGAGAAAATGTGACCTGAGGTGCTTCTTCTATCTTCAGAACACCCTGCCCAATTGCTGTCACTATAGCCAACTAGCTCAAAGGAATTTGTGTTGTCATACCAAAGTCCGAAATCAGTTGTACCCGAGATGTACTTCAATACTCTCTTTGCTGCTCCAAAATGGTGTGTAGTTGGATTGTGCATATGCCTAGATATCACCCCTACTGCAAAACTTATATCTGGTCTTGTGTGGGTTAAATAAATCAAGCCTCCAACTAAACTCCTAAACTTGGTTTCATCACATGGCCCTGTGCCATCATCTTTTACAAGCTTTTCATTATTGTTCATCGGTGTAGCTGCTGCCTTGCAACTATGCATGCCAAACTTCTTTAGCAAATCCTTTTCATACTTTCTTTGAGAGACAAAGATGCTGCCATGCTCTTGCTCTACTTCCAACTTGCATGTTTCATCCAAGTCTTCAAACAATTGCTTGAATCCGGACATGTGATTTGAACACCCGCTATCGAGAAACCAGATGCTGCTTGCATCAACTTTGTCAACCACGCTGCTGGCCATGAAGAGAGTTGGTTGCGTGTCCTCCTCTTCTATATAATTTGCTTGACTCTCTTCTCTTTGCTTCTTGTAGCATTCTGCTTGGTAGTGCCCATACTTGTTGCAATAATAGCATTGAACATCCCTCTTGGAATCGTCGTATGAATTTGCTTGATTGCTTCTACCTCCTCTGCTGGAATTAGCCCGTCCTCTGCTGGGATTGTGGCTGCCTCTGCTGGAATTATTTCTTCCTCTGCCTCGGCCTCTTGGGTAGCCATTAGATCTGCCTCTTGATGACTCCCCCTTCATGTAATATGCCTTGTCATCGCCTTTATCTTCAGTCTTTGACATCCTTGCTTCATGAGTCTGCAGTGACCCCATGAGTTCATCAAAGGTGTAGGTTGCTAGATCTTTGGACTCTTCGATTGCTGCTACCACATGATCAAACTTGGGTGTTAGGCTTCTCAACACCTTTGCCACCACCGTCTTCTCCTCCATGGTGTCTCCAAATGCTCGGATTTGATTGACCACCTCTTGTACTCTTGAAAGGAAAATTTGGACTGATTCTTCCTTGTTCATCTGCAATGTTTCAAAGTCCCTGCGTAGGCCTTGAAGTTTGATTGCCATGACTCGAGTACTCCCTTGAAATGCTGTTTTCAGGGTTGTCCATTCCTCCTTTGCATTGGTGGCTGCTGCGATTTTCGAGAAGATGGTGTCATGCACTGCTTGTTGGATGAAAAACAGCGCTCGTGCATCTTTCTTCTGATTCTCTTGCGGATTAGGATCTGGATTAGGAACTCCATTTGCTATGAAGTCCCATAGGCCATGAGACTTGAACAAGGTTGTCATCTTGATGCTCCAAAAAGCATAGTTTTCGCCTTTGAAGAGAGGTATTGCTGGTTGTGTGACATTCACCATGGTGCTGCCGTTTTCTGCCATGAAAACGCCCCAGGGTTGATCAACTTGGCTCTGATACCACTTTGTTGGAAGAGTAACAGAGGAAGAAGGATTGACACAAATAATTCAACTTCACTTCTTAATTAATTCGATTACAATATGCTGAATATATAGCCCTACAACACCTAAGTTTGGATCATCCAAATTTAGTACCCCACTACCTTGTTCTGCTATTACAAACAGTCCCCAAAATAGAACTAACACCTGCACCTATCCTGCTAATACATGACTAATTATAGAACCCACTAATCCTACTACATACACACCTATATTTAGAGACCACTAGTCCACTAACACACATTCATGCTTCTAAAAACAACTACAGCAGAATTCTAAATAGAGAGAGCTAATTTTGGATCAACTTTCAACAACAACTACTGTTTTGGGTTCCTTCTCGGACCCAGATAGTATTTTGGGCTCGTTCTCGGCCCAACTAGTATTAAAAGAAGGTAACAGGATTACAAAGACCTTGCAAAATAATTATTAGTACTCGGCCCAGCTAGTATTTCGCCTTTTTTTCGCAACAAAATGTACCTTTGTCTTTGCAACATCATTACAAACTGGTCCCTTCTTTGTCTTTGTTGGACTCTGTTTAAGTAGGGCCAAAATGTTTATTAATGTTGCAAAATAATATAATCACATCAAATTCATTTTATTTCACGTCATATTTTCATTTTGAAAATCCAAACAACCGATCCGAACCGTTCAACATGTTGTAAATATTGAAATGTGCTTGGAGACTAAATTTTACTTTTTTTGAAACTTTTTTTACTATTTATTAAGACACTTTGAAAATCACTGATCCGGTGGTCCAGAATTTTTACTGTTTTTTACTATTCACAGTGGACCACCAAAAACGTGAAAATCGCTGTTTTTTACTATTTATTTTTTAGAATTTTTGAAAACCGCTGTTTTTTAAAAAATCCTGGACTATCAAAAACAACAATTTTCAAAAATTCTAAAGAAATAATAAAAAATTTCCAAAAATGTAAAATTTGGTCTCAAAGCACAATTTAATATGGAGATCAATTTGAACGATTCGGATCGACATTTTAAACTTTGAAATCGCAAAATATGAATGTGAAGAAACACTCGCTTTACTTCGCGAAGCACAGTAGCCCAACTTTTTATATATATATATATATATATATATATATATATATATATATTTAAAATAATCATTATAATATATTAGCAACGTGAAGCCTCTATATTAAGCCTGAACTATATGTACGACGCAAATTTTCTAATTGTGAATCCATTACCAATTTCAATTGTACAAAATCGACACTTGACTGAATATATTAATTTATGAAGTTATAAATTAACCATTAATTATATTTTTAAATATCAACTCTATATAAATATTAAAATGAACAGAATTGATATCTTTAGGTGCGAATATGCTTCAAGGGGGGATAACATGCTGTTTATTGACTGCATCCAATTGTGAACCCATTACCAATTTAAATTGTGCATAAAAAATTACATGCTGCCCCATGGTAGGGAACTAATTGGATGATACATAGAGATTACTTTGACTTCGACCATTACAAAATTGGAGACATTTGCAAATATATTTTAGTGTATCATATTAATTTATTATTGATCGGCACGATATACGGATCAAATTGCAAAATAAATATATCACAGTTGTCTAGGGGGGGACAAACACATCTGTGGATGATTCGCTTGTCTACCTGAATTTAATTTACTTCTCTAATTATTATATTTCACTAATTTGTACAATAATACTCAATAATATAATGATCCCCTTGCTGAAGAGTAAATAATATAAAAACAAAATAAGGAGTCCCGGAGATGATCGCTCGTTCTTCTACTCTCCCACCGTATCTTAAGTGAATAGCTGGAAGCACTGGAATCCTAATTAGCCATTATAAGAATATTAGCAAATTCTGCTAATAAGCATAGCAGTATACCATTAATTGATCCTTACACGATGAGCTTCGACGACGACAAGCCGATTGTTCTTCCTCCAGGTTCGTTCCCAGTTGTCTAACCGTTCAAAGAATTGATATTTTTTTTTACAAATCCTTTATTTTAAGCACTATTCATCCCAATCAACCATCTTTTGTTCAATATTGGATAAAGTTATTACTCTATAACTTCAGTTCGTACTACATATTGAACGCATTGGAGTTAGTTTGCTAATATTGAAATTACTGCAGGGCCAAGACCCACCGTGCCTGGAAGAGTACAGCTGGCAATCAGAAACAACGACAAGGCACCACTCGAAGAAAACATCCAAAAGGTGATGCTGGAACTCACCGGCGAAGAAAAAAGTCGATTGGGATTGGACCTTGTGGTGGTTTTAGAATCTAGCTGCAGGATAAGAGAAGAAAAGTTACTTCAATTGAAAATGGCTCTGCTATTTCTGATGAAGAAACTCAGAGTTGTTGACCGTTTGTCAATTGTCACCTACTCCTATAAAGCAGAGATACTTTGCCCATTGCAACAAATGGCTAAAAGTTCCCGAACGGAACATGAAGCTCTAATCACCTCATGGGTGAAAAAAATTGAATCGGATTTAGAAAGTAAAGCGAACATCGCTGACGGCCTTGAGACGGCGCTGACTATTCTCAAGAACCGTTCAGTTAGTAGTGGACGTGTTGGTGTCATCATGCTTATGTTATGTCGTGAGGAGACTATAGGCAATGTTGCTGCTGTTCTGGTAGGAAATGTACCTGTGCACACATTTGGTTTTGGTGATGGTCATGATCCGAAGGTACAGTGGAAAATTGAATGTAAACCCTTATTTATTGACAATTTGAAACAAAAATTTGTTCATGTTCTTAATAGGTGCTCAAAGCTATTGCCAATAATAGTCAGCTGGGAGGAACCTACTCGGATGTTTGTGAGGGCAACTTGACCTTAGCCTTTTCACAGTGCTTGGCCGGGCTTCTAAATGTGGTTGCTCAGGACTTGACAGTGACTGTGACTCAAATCAAAGATGAGTCAACAATAAAGCAGGTATCTGCCGGAAGTTATCCGCAGTCCAGGGACATTGTTGCTGGTTCTATAACTATAATATTCGGCGATATCTACAACCAAGAGATCCGCAAGGTGTTAGTCGACATTCTTCTCCCAGTTACTAAAAAGGAAGAGGAAGCAGATGTTCTCAAAGTCTCTTACACATACAGGTATATCAAATCACAGTAACAAGCAAACAAAATATGCATATGCGAATAACCTATGAGCATTTGATGACTATCATTAATCTAATTGTAAATCTTATGCGGATGCAGATTTGATGGAGAACTCTATGAGGCCAGTCCTCAGACTGTTACTGTACGCCGCAAGTCAGGGTTGAGAGCTGAAGAGCAGCAAGCACTACCAGAGGTGAGAGCGGAAGAGGTTCGTCTGGTAATTGCCGAGGTGATCAAACAAGTGGCCGCTGATGCTGATGAGGAGTATCTTAAAGGTGCTCAAGACAAGCTTTGGAATGGTCTGCTTGAATTGGAGGATGCGGATATAGAGAAGTTGAAGGCCCAGCTAAGGCCCGAGCTAGAGGAGCTGCTTAAATTGATGCAAATGACACAAGAAATTTATGGAAGATCACAAGCCCTTCCTTTTGCATATTCCTTACTGATTTCCCTTGCCACACAGCGTCAAACGGCAAGAGGAAATAATATCAGTAAGTTTCAGCTCTTTTCCACTCCTGCTATGCAATAATTCCTGGAGGAAGCCGAGAAGTCGCCTGATATGGAAGATAACAAGCAATATAACAATGATCCAGATTCATCAGGTTCGGTCCCAGTTGTCTCATCGTTCATACACTGATGTTTGTTTTACAAATCATTTATTTTAACCAATATTGATCCCAATTAGCCATCTTTTTTTGAAGATTATATAGCGTAATTATCATGATTTGGAAAATCGGCCGATTTTTCCCGAGTTGACTCGGTTGTGCGAGTTATGTGCAGAAAAACGATAAAATCGATGATAAATTGAAACAATCGGCCAAATTTCCTCTATTTCTCTTGCGTTTAGAGCCAGATTAAACTGTTTTGATAGTTAAATAGAACCAATTTGTATTTTTCCATGGATGTCAAAGACAATTGGGGTAATAGATGCGACTCGGAGAAGAGAAGAAGCTTTAAATGATTATAAAATGTTAGATAGACTGGGTGTATGTGAGGTGTGTACTATTATATTTGACAATATAATTGTTTCGGTAAGCCATGTTCATACCAACTATTATATAGATAAGTGATCCGAAACGTATCGTTGTAAATTTGCAATGTTTTACTGAATAGAGACAAGGGTGTATTGTGTACAGCTGTTGACACTCGACTGGTTTGTTTGTTTTTTTTATTTGACTAAAAAGTAAAGAATGGGAGTATGGGATTAACCTAAAAATTTGATTGTTATGAAAATATAAAAGTAGAAATTAAAAAAAGAAGTATTTCACTTGTAAATATAGTTAGTTTATTATTATTATTTTATTTTTAAATTATATAAGTTTTATTTCTTTAAGTAATTTCAGCACAAATTTGATTGTTATTATATTAATGTTTTTATTATTTGAATCAGTACAACAATATCCTCTTTTATATTTTAATACAGAGAATAATAAGATGATCCAGCTAGGTCGTCAGAGCTTTTGACAGTAAAAAAAAAATATGTTATGGTTATAATGCTTGTATTATCTTATATTAGTGCATTATTTGAGTGTAATATTTTATCTTAACATAATTTTTTTGACAAATTATTTTTTATCAATTTTTTCTATTTTTTTAGTACAAATTAAGATTCTGCTAAAAAATCCGAGTTTCCAATCCAATTCGGCCGATTCTGGCCGATTTATCGGATTCCGATTGAACAGTCAAGTGACCGACTCGGATTACGATTCCGATTTTCAGAATTATACCACATTGAATTAGTTTTGCTTAATTTGCTTATGGCTATTACTGCAGTGCCGAAACCCATCATGCCTGAAAAAGTGCAGCTGGAAATCAGAAGCAACAATAAGGCGCCACTAGAAACAAACATCCAAAAGGTGTTGTTGCAGCTCTCCGGAGTAAAAAATAGTAAGTTTGGGTTGGACCTTGTGGCGGTCTTAGATGTTAGCAGTAGCATGGAAGGAGATGAGTTAAAAAATATGAAAAGAGCTACGCAACTTTTGATTAAGAATCTCAGCACTGGCGACCGTTTGTCGATTGTTGAATATTCTAGTAATGCAAAGAGGCTATGCCCATTGAGCCCGATATCTGAAAGTTTTCTAACAAAACTCGAAAATCTGATCGATGATTTGAAACCTCAGCCTGGAACGAACATTACTGATGGCCTTGAGACGGCGCTGAATGTTCTCAAGGATCGTTCATTTAGCAGTGGACGTGTTGGTGTTATCATTCTTATGTCGGATGGTGAGCAGAATCAAGGCGGTGATGCTGCTGATCTTCCTGTAGGCAACGTTCACGTGCTCACATTTGGTTTTGGTGAAGATCACAATCAGGAGGTACAGTTAAAATTTCAAAATAACCTCTTACTTTTTGACCATTTCAAGAAAAAATTTACCTGTGCTGCGTTCTTATTAACTTTTTCAAGTACTTATAGGTGCTCATCACTATCGCCAATAATAGCTGGCAGGGAGGAACCTACGCCCAGGTTTCCATGGACAACTTGAACTTAACCTTTGGCCACTGCTTAGATGAGCTTCAAAGGGTGCTTGTTTGGGACCTGACGGTGACTGTCACTCAAATAGAAAAAGAGTCAACAGTAAAACGGGCATCTGCCGGAAGATATCTCCACTCCGTAGACAATGCTGGTTCTGTAACAATAACATTTGGCATTCTCTACAGGCAAGATAGACGCATGGTGGTAGTTGACATTCTTCTCCCTGTTACTAAAAAGGAGGGTGAAGTAGATGTTCTCAAAGTCTCTTACACATACAGGTATATCAAATCACAGTATCTTCCAAAAAAATTATGTATTTGTGTACAACTTATCACTATTTTGATGACTCTGAGCAGAAACAGCTTTGATGGAGAACTGTTTGTGGCCAATCCTACCACTGTTGCTGTATGCCGCATGTCAGAGATTACAGCTGTATTTGATAGAGAGGTAACAGCTGTAGAGCTCGATCTGGTTGTTTCTGAGGTGATCAAACAAGCAACAGGTGTTACTGATAAGAAGGATCTGAAAAGTGTTTGGGATGAGCTTGTCCATAGTCTGAATACATTGGGGAAGAAGAACAGGAATCGATTAACGGAAGGTCTGTTGGAGCATCTGAATGATTTGAGGGCCGAGCTGGAGGAGCTGAGTGAATTGATGCAATCACCAGCAATAAATGAAAAGCAAGGCCGCTCTTTTGCATATTCCTTACTGATTTCCAATTTCACCCAGCGTGGATGGGAAAGTTATTGTGAGGTCTATGACAGTCCTGCTATGAGAGAATTCATTGAGGAAGCGAAGACGTATGATGAAATAGATGATTTACATGTCTATATGGACCGGTTCATTGGTGCTGTCAAATCCATTCAAATGACTATCGTCAAAGTTAAGGAGGAGTGGCAAAGGCAAAGTGAAGGAGTTTATCTTTTCATAGGCTCTGACTCCTCTGATGGTGATTGAGTTTTTTTTTTTTTTTTTCACAAAGATAAATTTCTTGATTAACGACTGAAGCTTCCAGTTATTTTTCTTTCATTGGCACAGTATTTAACACTACAGCAGAAAGGGGTATCAGCAACCAAATTTTTGGTCGCTGATAATATAGGCGCCGGTCGCTGATACTCATTCCGGTCGCTGAAAGTCAAATTTGGTCGCTGAAAGCCCGGTCGCTGTAAGCCTTGTCGCTGATACTCTTCTGATGACGTCACCGGTCGCTGATAATACGTCACCCGGTCGCTGATAAGTTTTTTGCGACCAATTTTTTTTTATTGCTGTCGTTTTTTTCTGATGTCAACAAAAACATTATGCGACCAAATTTAACGGTCGCTGATACTTGAAAACGGTCGCTGATAATCGAAACAATCGCAGTTACAGAAATTATCAGAGACAAATAATTACGGTCGCTAATAGACAAAATCGGTCGCTGATACTCTTCTGTCAAGTTTTTTATATTTTATTATATTATTTAAATTTGCACCATTTAATAGTTGGTACAACACGTACCAACATACAACATAAACATAGATATCGTAATATCAAGTAATACAAATAAACATAAACATACAACAAATAAATGACATACACATAACAAATGTGGAAAAGTGTAATAGATAACTTAAAGAGTTATTTCCTAGTAGATAACTTTTTCTGTTGTTTACCTTGAATAAAACAGAAACGCATTTTAAAATAAAACAAACTAGTGTTCTACAAAAGTAAATACCAATACAAAAGAATAGACCACCCACTAATCAATTCAGTGCTAAGAGCAAAATACTATCCTGGCCTTGCTCATGTATATAGGCAACAGCTCTCTCAAAAGAAATTGGCTCCTCTGTAGCATGCTTAATGGTAAAAGAATTTTCTCAGAAAATCCATACCTGAAAATCAATAAATAGAGAGTATAAACAAACAACAAAATAAAGAACTGATCCAATTAGATTTAGATTTATATGGTGCTGCAATAAATTACCATGTATAGATTTAGACTATAAAAATAAACAAGTACATATATATATAAAAATAAAAACCATAGGTATCAAAATAGAAAGAAAAAAAAGCAAAAGAAGTACCTTCAATTTTTGTCAGTAGCTTCTTAACTTTGGCTTTACACCCATTTGTACAAGAAAAACAAAGTCAGATCAGTTCAGAAATAATCAAGCACAGCAATCCATTTGTAAAAGTAAGGTAGATAGAAAATCAATGTTGAAAGCCCATGTATTAAAACTAGACAATTATATTACAGGATTGTAAGATTTATCTCAACAATCAATATATGTTGAAAATAATCCAAGTCAGAAATGAATACGGACCGTATCCCAATACGGACCGTAACAGCAAACAATAGATGCAGTTTTATATTTCGGTTTTTACAGCAGTTTATTTTCTGTTTAGAGTTAATTGTAAACTTGGACAGCAAGTTATCTATTTAGACATGTGCAGGAAAGTAGTGGGTAGTTATTAATTAATATGTCATGTAGTGGGTTGGTTATAGGTTAGTTATAGCAAAGTTAGTGGAGTTAGTGGGGTGCGAAATGATGGATATGCACCACTATAAATAGTAGATCTGTTTATGTTAATTAATCAATGAAAAAATGGAGTTGTGAGAAAGTTTCGGCTGCTGCCCTGTTTTCTGTTTTTTCCTCTTTTCCGAAAAACTCCGAACAAAATTGGTATCAGAGCAAGGTGAGAGATCAAGGCAGATCCGACCAAGCCAAAGGTGAGAGGGTGAGAGATCAAGGCAGATCCGACCAAGCCAAAGGTGAGAGGGTGAGAGATCAAGGCAGATCCGACTAAGCCAAAGGTGAGAGATCAAGGCAGATCCGACCATGGCCGACGCAGGCAACAACACCACCATTAGCATGTCAAATCAGATGGTACCTTTGTTCAAGGGTGAGAATTGCGAATTCTGGAGCATCAAGGTACGAACTATGCTGAAATCTCATGGCTTGTGGGAACTAGCAGACAAGGGAATACCGAATCCTGATCCGACACCAATCGACACAGCCAAGCGAGATGCAAAGGCGCTCTTCTTCATTCAGCAAGCCGTACACGAATCGGTGTTTGCAAAGATTGCAGCAGCAGAAACAACAAATCAGGCTTGGACAACTCTGAAAACAGCATTTCAGGGAAGTTCCAAGGTGGTAGCCATCAAGTTGCAGGGCTTGAGACGGGAGTTTGAGACATTGAACATGAAACAAGGCGAGTCAGTTCAATCCTTCTTCACGCAAGTTACAACAATAGTCAACCAAATCAGAAGTTGTGGAGAAGATCTTCCAGAAAAGACGGTTGTGATGAAGGTGTTGCGCAGCCTGACAACCAAATTTGATCATGTGGTCGCGGCGATCGAAGAATCCAAAGATCTGTCCACCTACACGTTTGATGAGTTGATGGGATCACTGCAGGTCCATGAAGTTCGTCTCAACAGATCAGAAGTGAAGGATGACACCAAAGCTTTCTATTCCAATGGCAATTCCTCAAGAAGCCAACAGCAAGGCAGAGGTAGAGGCCAAGGTTACAGCAGAGGTCGAGGCAGTCAAGCCGGCAGAGGCAGAGGCAAGCCAAGTTACAATCAACCACATTCTAATCAACCGAAGAAAGATGTAGAATGCTACTACTATCACAAGAAAGGGCATATGCAAGCCGATTGCTACAAGAAACAGAGAGAAGGTCAAGATGTGGAGTGCTATTACTGCCACAAGCCCGGTCATGTGCAGGCCGACTGCTACAAGAAGAAAAGAGAAGAAGGACAGGCAAGTTTTGTTGAAGAGAAGAACAATCAGGCACAGTTGTTCATGGCCAAAACATATGAAGAATCAGATGCAAGTCAAATCTGGTTTTTGGACAGCGGGTGCTCAAACCATATGACAGGTTTCAAACATCTATTTGATGAATTAGATGAGTCATACAAGAAGGCAGTAAAGCTTGGTGATGATAAAGAGATTCATGTTGAAGGAAAAGGAAGAGTAGCCGTGCAGACCAGCAGTCACAATACACGGATGATACATGATGTGTACTACATTCCTCAACTGTCCCAAAACCTTCTCAGCATTGGTCAGATGATGGGTAGCGGGTGTATCATCAAGTTTGAAGGCGACAATTGCAGAATTGTAGATGCAGCCACGGATCAGACGATGGCAACAATCAAGAAGACACAAAACAACCTGTTCCCTCTGGAGATAACCAAGGTGAAAGACAAGGCACTTGCAGCCAAGGAGATTAGTTCCAGCGAGTTATGGCATTTGAGGTATGGTCATCTAAACATGAATGGTTTGAGATTGTTGAATCAAAAGAAAATGGTGAATGGGTTACCCGAAATTGGTGAAATCGGGTTATGTGAAGGATGTGTGTTTGGCAAGCAATCGAAGCTGCCATTTCCAAAAGATCAGTCGATGCGTGCAACCAAGGTACTTGAGTTAGTGCATACTGATTTGTGCGGTCCCATGGAGGTTGAATCAATGGGAGGAAGCAAGTATTTTATGCTGTTTATTGATGATTACAGCAGAATGACTTGGGTTTATTTCCTTAGCTATAAAAGTGAAGCGTTTGGGCTGTTCAAAAGGTTCAAAGCCATGGCAGAGACTCAAACAGGGGCTAGGCTGAAAGCTCTAAGATCTGATCGCGGTGGTGAGTTTCAATCAAAAGAATTCAAGCAGTTTTGTGAGAAAGAAGGGGTGCTACAGCAGCTGACCACTCCATACACACCTGAGCAAAATGGTGTCGCTGAACGCAAGAACCGCACGGTAGTAGAACTAGCAAGAAGTATGCTGAAATCTAAAGGTATGCCGAATAGTTTTTGGGCTGAAGCAGTAGCAACATCGGTATATGTTCTAAATCTGTCACCAACCAAGGCAGTGATGAACAAAACACCATTCGAAGCGTGGTTTGAAAGGAAGCCCAGTGTGGGGCATTTGCGTGTTTTTGGGTGCATTGCTTACACTCTCATAAGCACACAAAACCGAAAGAAACTGGACTCAAAATCTGAAAAGTGTGTGTTCATTGGGTATTGCATACAATCTAAAGGTTATAGGTTGTTTAATCCAGTGACAAAGAAGATTATAGTCAGTAGAAATATCATGTTTGATGAGAATGCTAGTTGGAGTTGGTCTATGGAGGAAGACAACACACCAATAGCAGAAATAGAAGATGAAGAAGAAGAAGGCAGCAGTGAGCAGCCACAAAGCAGTCCAAGCTCGAGTAGCACATCACATCGGATGGTTGATCCGGATACACAAGGAAGAAAGGTACGATCCTTACAAGAATTGTATGAAGCAACTCAGGTTATGTATGTAGCAGATCCATTGTCCTATGAAGAAGCCGTAGAAAGAAAGGAATTGGTGCAAGCAATGAAAGAAGAAATGAGTTCAATCGAGCAAAACCAAACCTGGAAGTTGGTGAAATTACCAAAAGATCGTAATGCGATTGGAGTTAAATGGGTTTACAAGACTAAATTTGGTCCAGATGGCAGTGTATTAAAATACAAAGCGAGGTTAGTGGCAAAAGGATATGCGCAAAAGCAAGGCATAGACTATGAAGAGACGTTCTCCCCGGTGGCAAGATTTGAAACTGTTCGGTTGTTGATTGCAATGGCTGCCCAATTGAGACAACCTATCTATCAATTTGATGTGAAGTCAGCATTCCTCAATGGTGAACTAAAAGAAGAGGTTTATGTTGAGCAACCAGAAGGGTTTGTAGTGAAGGGCAAAGAACAGTGGGTGTATCGTTTGTTCAAAGCATTATACGGGTTGAAGCAGGCTCCCCGTGCATGGTACAGCAAGATTGATGCACATTTTCAGAAATTGGGATTTGAGAGAAGCAAGAATGAGCCTAATCTCTATGTCAAACGCAAAGAAAAAGGAGGTTTAATAGCGGTATGTCTCTATGTTGATGATATGATTTATTTTGGCACAGATGACACAATGGTGAAGGAGTTTAAAGAGCAAATGATGCGTGTGTTTGAGATGACCGATCTAGGAGAAATGCATTACTTTCTAGGTCTGGAGGTTGAACAAGAGAAGGGAAGAATCTTTGTGTCCCAACGCAAGTATGCAAGAGACTTGGTAGAAAAGTTCGGATTAAAAGATTGCAATCCCGTACTAATTCCAATGAATACAAACGAGAAGTTGACAGCTATTGATGGAACCGGAGCTGCAGATGCAACTCGGTTTAGGAGTTTGGTGGGAGGTCTGTTGTACTTGACGCACACAAGACCAGACATCACACATGCAGTTGGAATGGTTGCGAGATACATGCAGAATCCAACTAAACAACACATGGGAGCAGCAAAGCGAATTCTTAGGTACATTGCAGGTACAACAAGCTATGGTCTGTGGTACAAGGGTGTTGATGAACCGTGTTTGACAGGCTACAGCGACAGTGATTGGGCAGGTAGCATAGATGATCGAAAAAGCACAACAGGTCAGGTGTTCTTCTTTGGCAACAGCGTAATAAGTTGGAATTCGAAGAAACAGTCAACAGTTGCACTATCAACCGCAGAAGCTGAGTACAATGCAGTAACATCAGCAGCATGCCAAGGTGTATGGTTAAGGCGCTTATTGAAAGAGTTAGATTGTGAGAAAAAAGGTGCAACAATACTCTATTGTGATAATCAGTCGACAATTGCAATTAGTAACAACCCGGTGCATCACAACAGAACAAAGCACATAGACACTCGGCTCCATTTCATACGAGATCTGATTGAGCAGAAGATGATAGAGTTGCAGTATGTGAACACGAACCAGCAAGTTGCAGATGTGCTGACCAAATCACTCCCACGTGAGAAGTTCAACTGGTGTCGAGACATGATGAATGTGCTGGACTTTGGATTAAGGGGGGTGTTGAAAATAATCCAAGTCAGAAATGAATACGGACCGTATCCCAATACGGACCGTAACAGCAAACAATAGATGCAGTTTTATATTTCGGTTTTTTACAGCAGTTTATTTTCTGTTTAGAGTTAATTGTAAACTTGGACAGCAAGTTATCTATTTAGACATGTGCAGGAAAGTAGTGGGTAGTTATTAATTAATATGTCATGTAGTGGGTTGGTTATAGGTTAGTTATAGCAAAGTTAGTGGAGTTAGTGGGGTGCGAAATGATGGATATGCACCACTATAAATAGTAGATCTGTTTATGTTAATTAATCAATGAAAAAATGGAGTTGTGAGAAAGTTTCGGCTGCTGCCCTGTTTTCTGGTTTTTTCCTCTTTTCCGAAAAACTCCCAACAATATAAACCCCTTGCCTAAGAAAAACCCTGGCTATGTTGGTCTCAGCAGCACACATAGACATCATTGATTTGAACAATGTTGTTTCACCTCAACAGAACTGTACCAGTAACTTGTACAGGAGCAAAACGAACTAGTAAAATCTCTGTCCCCACCACTTTAGCATCATAGACCGAGCCATATATTCAAACACAAACCAGTTCTAACTACTTACTCAGAAATCCTCTAGTACCACATGTACCAGTAACAGAAATATTATGCTACCTTACGTGATATGAATTGTAAATAGTGCACTATGAGGTTACTCTAGCCTGTATCATATTGGTATCAGCATAAAATCACCAGATACCAAATTCTCTGCCCACACTATCTATATATTATATAGTAGTAATTTGACATATTTTGTTCTGATAATATCACCAGATACCAGTTTGAAAAGATAAATAAATAAATAAATAAGTAAGAACCTGATTTGTATCCAAGCATGAGACCTCTTTCATGATATCTCCAAACCACTCAAAGGAACCTTGATCTCTAGTGACCCAATAAAAGTATGCCTTTTGTTTCCTTTTAGCCTTTGCCTTATCTAACTACAGATCGAGGAAAAAGAAACCAAATACAAAATTATTCAGGTATATCTAATATAACATGAATATATAGTTTTGTACTGTTGAATATTGATCCAAAATTGATAACACTAAAATTAGAAACAGTGGAGAATGTGTGCTGCAGGTGTGTTTGTATTAGAAGTTCTATAATTAGTGTAGTTAGTGGAGAAAGTGGTTTCCTTATTTACACTAGGCAGAAATAGCATGTAGTTGAGTTAGTGGAGTCCTTATTTAGATTAATGTTTAACTATAAATTAAGATGTACTTTGTATCCGAAATATATACAATAGAAGAGTTTATTTCAGCAGCAAATATTCTCTTGTCTCTGTTTTTTGTATCTTTATCCATCTGAAATTTCCAACAAATTGGTATCAGAGCCAGGTCGATCAACTTTGGGGCGTTTTCATGGCAGAAAACGGCAGCACCATGGTGAATGTCACACAACCAGCAATACCTCTCTTCAAAGGCGAAAACTATGCTTTTTGGAGCATCAAGATGAC
This sequence comes from Carex parvula, assembly GCA_025461045.1. Lineage (NCBI taxonomy): Eukaryota > Viridiplantae > Streptophyta > Magnoliopsida > Poales > Cyperaceae > Carex > Carex parvula. The sequence continues at coordinate 220,502 of JAJGRW010000594.1, forward strand.
GACCTTGTTCAAGTCTCATGGCCTATGGGACTTGATAGCAAATGGAGTTCCTAGTCCAGATCCTAATCCGCAAGAGAATCAGAAGAAAGATGCACGAGCGCTGTTTTTCATCCAACAAGCAGTGCATGACACCATCTTCTCGAAAATCGCAGCAGCCACCAACGCAAAGGAGGCATGGACAACCCTGAAAACAGCATTTCAAGGGAGTACTCGAGTCATGGAAATCAAACTTCAAGGCCTACGCAGGGACTTTGAAACATTGCAGATGAACAAGGAAGAATCAGTCCAAATTTTCCTTTCAAGAGTACAAGAGGTGGTCAATCAAATCCGAGCATTTGGAGACACCATGGAGGAGAAGACGGTGGTGGCAAAGGTGTTGAGAAGCCTAACACCCAAGTTTGATCATGTTGTAGCAGCAATTGAAGAATCAAAGGATCTCACAACGTACACCTTTGATGAACTCATGGGATCACTGCAGACTCATGAAGCAAGGATGTCAAAGGCTGAAGATAAAGGCAACGACAAGGCATTTTACATGAAGGGGGAGTCATCAAGAGGCAGATCTAATGGCTACCCAAGAGGCCGAGGCAGAGGAAGAAATAATTCCAGCAGAGGCAGAGGCAATCCCAGCAGAGGAAGAACAAACTCCAGCAGAGGAGGAAGAGGTCGAGGCAGACCAGCAGAAGTACATGATGATTTCAAGAGAGAAGTTCAATGTTACTACTGCAACAAATACGGGCATTATCAAGCAGATTGCTACAAGAAACAAAGAGAAGAAAGCCAAGCCAATTACACAGAAGAAAAGGAGACTCAACCCACACTTTTCATGGCCAGCAGTATAGATGAAAAGATAGACGCAAGCAGCATATGGTTCCTTGACAGCGGCTGCTCAAACCATATGTCAGGGTTCAAGCAATTGTTTGTAGATTTTGATGAATCATGCAGATTGAAGGTTAAACTCGGTGATGACAAGTTAATTCAAGTAGAAGGCAAAGGTACGGTTGCAGTGCACACCAAAGAAAACGGTATTAAATACTTGCATAATGTGTATTATATTCCAGATTTGTCTCAAAATCTGCTAAGTATCGGGCAGTTGATGGATTGTGGGTATTCAATCTTGTTTGAAGGGAAAACATGTTCAATAAGAGACAAAATCACAAATCAAGTATTAGTTGAGGTTAGCATGGCAATCAATAAGTTGTTTCCATTAGAAGTTTCAGATGTAAAGGAGAAAGTTATGGTTGCAAAGGAGTTTAATCCATCTGAGTTATGGCACCATAGATATGGTCATTTGAATTCAAATGGTTTGAGATTGTTGAACCAAAAGCAAATGGTTTATGGCCTACCCGAAATCAACCAAATAGGTGTTTGTGAAGGGTGTATATTTGGTAAACAAGCCAAGTTTCCATTTCCAAAAGGCCAAGCCAAGAGAGCAACTCAAGTGCTTGAGTTGGTTCATGCGGATTTGTGTGGTCCAATGCAAACCGAATCTCTTGGAGGCAGCAAATATTTTCTTCTTTTCACAGATGATTATAGTCGAATGAGTTGGGTGTATTTCCTACATAGCAAAGGAGATGCATTCAATAGTTTCAAGGTGTTTAAAGCATTTGTAGAGAAACAATCAGAGAAAAGGCTGAAGGTGTTAAGAACTGATCGGGGTGGTGAGTTTCTATCAAAAGAGTTCATAAATTTCTGTGAAAGTGAAGGGATACATCGTGAGTTAACCACTCCATACACACCCGAGCAAAATGGGGTTGCTGAGAGAAAGAATAGAACTGTGGTAGAGATGGGAAGAAGTATGTTAAAATGCAAGAAGTTACCAAAAAATTCTGGGCTGAAGCAGTGGCAACTGCTGTGTATATTTTGAATATTTCACCCACAAAAGCCGTTATGAATAAAACCCCATTTGAGGCATGGTTTGAGAGGAAACCTGGAGTAAGTCATTTAAGGGTATTTGGGAGTATAGCCTATGCACTAATCAATCCACAAAAGAGAACAAAGCTTGATGAAAAATCTGAAAAATGCATTTTCATCGGGTATTGTACACAATCCAAAGGGTATCGGCTATACAATCCAGAAAATGGTAAAATTGTTGTGAGTAGAAATGTATTATTCAATGAAGAAGCAAGTTGGCAGTGGGAGAGTGTTGTACAACAAACCCAGGTTGAAGAATCATTAGAAGAAAACGAAGAGATAGCGGCACAAGATCAACCACACGAACAACCACCTAGCAGCAGCTCTAGCAGTCCAGTTGAAGATTCAATTCCTGAGATGCAATCAAGGAAGTTCAAAACATTGCAAGAACTGTATGAAACAACCCAGGTACTCCTTGTTGAAGATCCCACAACTTATAAAGAAGCCTCGGAAAAACAAGAGTGGCGCAATGCAATGCAAGAAGAAATGCAATCGATTGAGAAAAACAGAACTTGGCAATTGGTGAAACGTCCTCAAGGTAAAAATATTATTGGTTTAAAATGGGTTTTCAAAACTAAATTTGGTGCAGATGGAAGTGTTCAAAAGCTCAAAGCTAGACTTGTGGCAAAGGGTTATGCACAAGAATATGGAATAGATTATGAAGAAACATTTTCACCGGTTGCAAGGTTTGAAACTGTGAGAATGGTGTTAGCTTTGGCTGCTCAATTAAAAAGAGATGTGTTTCAATTTGATGTAAAATCTGCTTTTCTTAATGGTGAATTAGTAGAGGAGGTTTATGTTGAGCAACCAAGAGGATTTGAGGTGAAGGGCAAAGAAGATTGCGTGTATAAACTCTCAAAGGCATTGTATGGTTTGAAACAAGCACCAAGGGCTTGGTATAGCAAGATCGATGCATATTTCATAAATTCTGGATTTGAGAGAAGTAAAAGTGAACCTAATCTGTATGTTAAGAAGAATGGAAAGGAGGAAGTGTTGATTGTATGCTTGTATGTAGATGATATGATCTATACGGGCACAAGTGAGAAATTGCTAACTGAATTTCAAGCAAACATGAAAAAAGAGTTTGAGATGACAGATCTAGGTTTACTGCATTATTTTCTCGGGTTAGAAGTAGAGCAAGAGCATGGTAGTATCTTTGTATCACAAAGGAAGTATGCAGTGGACTTGTTAAAGAAATTTGGCATGCATAGTTGCAAGGCAGCAGCTACACCGATGAACAATAATGAAAAGCTTGTAAAAGATGATGGCACAGGGCCATGTGATGAAACCAAGTTTAGGAGTTTAGTTGGAGGCTTGATTTATTTAACCCACACAAGACCAGATATAAGTTTTGCAGTAGGGGTGATATCTAGGCATATGCACAATCCAACTAAACACCATTTTGGAGCAGCAAAAAGAATTTTGAAGTATATCTCGGGTACAACTGATTATGGGCTGTGGTATTACAATGCAAAGTTCTTTGATTTAATTGGTTATAGTGATAGTGACTGGGCAGGTTGTTCTGAAGATAGAAGAAGCACATCTGGATATATTTTCTCCCTTGGATCAAGTGCTATAAGTTGGAGCTCAAAGAAACAAGCAACAGTGGCTCTTTCATCATCAGAAGCAGAGTACATCGCAGTTAACTCAGCAGCTTGTCAAGCAGTGTGGCTTAGGCGAATTTTAGAAGATGTTGGACAGGTGCAGCAGCAGACAACACCGATCTATTGTGACAATCAATCAGCCATTTCCATGATGAAGAATCCTGTGTTCCATGGAAGGTCAAAGAACATCGACATTCGCCTACATTTCATCCGAGATCTAGTTGCAGAGAAGATCGTTGAGCTGAAATTTGTCAATTCAGAAAATCAGAAGGCAGATGTTCTAACCAAGGCATTATCACTAGGCAAGTTCGAGAGCATGAGGAAGAAGCTTGCTGTAGTCAATTTTGCATCAAGGGGGAGTGTTGAATATTGATCCAAAATTGATAACACTAAAATTAGAAACAGTGGAGAATGTGTGCTGCATGTGTGTTTGTATTAGAAGTTCTATAATTAGTGTAGTTAGTGGAGAAAGTGGTTTCCTTATTTACACTAGGCAGAAATAGCATGTAGTTGAGTTAGTGGAGTCCTTATTTAGATTAATGTTTAACTATAAATTAAGATGTACTTTGTATCCGAAATATATACAATAGAAGAGTTTATTTCAGCAGCAAATATTCTCTTGTCTCTGTTTTTTGTATCTTTATCCATCTGAAATTTCCAACATGTACACAGAAAATCAATTGGTAGTTGATACAATCCCACTGTTTTCCTCTTTGTGTTTACTGATATGAGCAAGTCCCGAAGTTAACTATGCCAATGGTAATTGCCGGGATATATCGAATGCATTGCATACTTTTGATATCAGCATAATTTATGGTCGGTGATCACTGCTCAGTTCAACTCGTCTAGCTAACAATTGGCTAACAATCTATTAAACAACCAAAGACACTGATAAGATAAATTTACCTCTTGGAAGATGCTATAAAATTGATAGCTCCAATCGCCAAGGGACCTAACATGAATGCTTAGGTCATCATCATCTGGTGCTGAGGTCAGTGAATATGGATGCCTGGATTTCAACAGTACATGAACAGAAAACATTTAAGAAAGCTGAAACTACAATTATAGCTCTTGAAGTACTTCAAATTTAGAGGAAAAGTTCAGTATGCCCCTCATAGACTTCAAAATTACGTATTTCCCTCTGTAAAGTTCATAATATCATAATTACCCCTTGTTCTTACATTTCGAAGTTTGAGATTTGAGGGCACTGTACAAAAACATACATTCCGCTCCGATATGTGAAACCTGAAGGTTTTTTCATCTTTAGAGAAACAACCTTTCCAGAGTATATTCTTGCCCGATCAGGTAGTAGATCAATAATTTTAGAAAAATTATCAAGTGGTTAAATAAGATTTGTATTGTTCATTAAGATAGTCTGCTTTAATTATTTTGGAAGGAGCATACCTTTAGGATTTTGACAGCAACCATTTCTGAACGTATTGATCGAAATATTCGCTCTCCGACATAGATTAGAACAGGAATTGCCAAGTACATCCAAGTCTAAATAAATGAAAGGGAAAAAAATGTAGATGTGAAGATTAGTATAACTAAGATGTTCAAATTATAATTTATGGAATGGCACAAATTAAAAGTTTATGAGCAACTAGGAAAATACCGTCTTCTCGGTGAAGTCTTTCGCTACCAAAATGCATTAAACCCCACAAATCTTTCATAATCGTCGTCGTCGTCAGTCTGAGCCTCAGCCAGGCACTGGCCGACTGGCGGGGTCAGCAAGGTCCAGCGGCGGGGTCACAGTGTCGGGGTCGGGGTCAGAGAGCGGGGTCGGGGTCGCTGATCGGGGTCGGGGTTGCAGCGGGGGGTCGGGCGGAGGGGCTTCGGGCGGCGCAGGAATATTTCGATTTTGGGGAAGGGTTTTGATCGAGGCGGAGAGTGTTTTGATTTTGGCGGAGGAGTGGCGCGCGTTTTATTTTTCAGCAGCCGCGTTTTTTTCAGCGATAAAAAAAAAAAAAAAAAAAAGTTTTCAGCGACCGGTGTTTTCGCCGGTCTCTGATACCGGTCGCTGATACAGTTGGTCGCCGGAATTTGAGTGGAAATTTTTTTTTTTGAGAGAAATTGAGAATCAGCGACCGGTGGTGACGCCGGTCGCTGATACCGGTCGCTGAAGCTCCGTTTTGCTGTAGTGTAATTAGAATAAAAATATTTCTTTTTGTACTTATAAGCGGTGGTCAATTGACTTGGGACCTTTATATTATGTTCCCCAACCAAAATTAGAGTATCATTTAGCGTACTTGCCAGGTAATTGCTAGTAATTAATTATTTCTTTATCATTTTAAATTTCTATTTTATTGCTTTCCTTGATTAAAGGGAGCATCATGCCACATAACCATAAATGAATACGATAATAGAGGTTGTATATATGATTTGAAATATACAAGATTGAACAAATTGTGAATACTTTTTCCAAAAACTGTGAACAATTGTCCTGCCAACCAATAATTCACGTCTTTAATTTCACAGGTAGAAATTTATTTTTTGTTTATATTCAATATATATTTGCTCTCTGATATTTGTGGCATGGCCGAAATTATACAATTTTGAGAAACACTAGCCGTTGTACTATTAATTACAACTACCAACTACTAACCACTAACTCCTAGTTATTAATTACATGACACTATTTTCTACAACTAGCCGTTACATTTCAAATTTGTAACTAGCCGTTATTTTTAACAAATATCCTAATCGAATATACCTATTCAAAGAAACATTTGAAGAATTAAGCACACCTCTTTTATCAACAGGACTGCTAGAATTATGTTTATGGGATTAAATACTAATACCCTAATATTTTTAAAGTGAACAAAATGTAGTACCCTAATCGTTTTTTGGGTGAAGGGTCCATGATCCGCAGTGTGCGCTCCCACTGATGTGAATTTTCTTGGATAACAACAAAGTCTGAGGGCTGGCTCGAAGAACGCAACAAAGTACGAGTTCAACTCTGCTAGTAATGTTGCAAAATAATATAATAATTATATAACATGTCAATTTATCTGTACGATTCAAATTAATCACATCAAATTCACTTTGTATTTAATAAAAAGTTTCAAAATCCGCCCCGGGTCCCAAAATCTTGAGGACCGGCCTGTATATATATTTACTGAATAGAAGTTTTAGAAAATCGTATAGTTACTGAATAGAAGATGTGTGGATAATAATAATTTTCTAAAGAGAAATCTCAAAGAACCTTAATGATGTATGAGTTAACATGCTTCATAATAATGCCAAGGCACGTTTTGACAGACTGTCGACGGTCTAATCAGCTTCTCTTTCTTAATTTTTCTTGATTGAATGATTTCAGCATTTTTGCTTCTAACCCTTCATTTAAAATGAATTTATATGAAAATAAGTACTATATATTACATTGTGATATAAATCTATTTGGTGTCCCGGGATATATTAATTACTTACTAACTTTATCTGATAACATTGCTTTAATTTCGGTCACCAATACAAAGTAATAGAGAAAAATGTACGTATTACCCAAATCAATTTCATATATAGAAAGCAATTAATTTGAAGGGACGCATCTCTTCTGTTAACGCAAATGCATGCTATGGGATAATTTCATTTGAAGAACGCGTTTGAGAGAGATTAATTTCTTTGTTTCTCAACGCTCTTGTTAGCTACAGATATCTTATTATATTATTGTCTCTTCTGTCAAACGAAATGCAACAATGGAGTAACAAGGGCACATGCATGATCCACATTTTGTGCTCCCACTGATGCGGAATTTCTTGGATAACTACAAAGTCTTCTTGCAGTTTTGTCATTCAACCCTTGAGGAAATGTCAATTAATAATTTTCTATTCGCAAATACATATTATATAAACATATTCTTTCACTCGCACAAGTCATGCATTTTCTTTTGAGCATTTACTTAGAGTTTGATTTCGAATTTATTTCACATAAAAATTATTTTTTGAATAGTAATTATAATTCTCGTAATTATCTAAATTATAGAAATTGAATAACACATTTTGACATCCATCTTTTGATTTTGATCTTTAATCTTCTAGATAATCTTCAAATAAACTATGGCTCATACAAAATAAGATCTGCTCTGCTGATACAACTATTTTGGTTTATAATTACAAAAAAAAAATATAATTACAAAAAGTTTAAATTTGATCATTGAAGTATATCTACCTCTTGACATCTCTAGAAGACAAGACCTCACTTTAAAGAAGTACATGATAAAAATCGTCATAATTCAATAAGGCATACAACATGCGGGTGACTTTGTACTGGATTGTTTTATTTAATACATTCAACATGGCAGCCACTACCAAGCTTTTTTTTTCAAAAAAAAAAAACTGAATAAGTTAATGGTGGGACCTGAACGTTAATAAGTTAATGGTTCAAAGATAACTTAGTACACATGAAGGGGATGATTAGTACACATGACGAGCTGGATACAGATAGGCGATCTGAAGTTCTGAACTCGACTATATCAACCGAATTAAGCAAATGAAGTTGACCTCGAGATCTGTAATTCAGTTTGACTAATTAATGAATTAAATACAAATGATCAGTCGGCATTTGGCATTTATGGTTCGTGCCTGGCTGTTCTGTGCGACACTACATGTTCTGATACTCTGGTAGAACTTGAGACCTTATCTGGCAAAATTATGTATTTAAAATTTAAAATAAATGATGTGTTATGCTACCTTATCTGCGTCATGCAGGTATAAATTTGTAGAGCAACCTTGAGGTATTTTATATTTTAAATTATACTTTAGAATAGTATTCCAATACCCCACCGGAAACCTTTGAACAATTTCCAAAAATATGAACAACATTTTATTTCGACAATTATCAAATAAGTTGTTCTCATTATGGACACATTTTTGTTATCAATATATATTTTTTTTCTTCTAATTTTTGTTATATATATATTTTATTTAATATTTTCTTTGCACAAATAATAGTTAAGGGCACATGAAGGGATCGACACTGTGTGCTCCCTCTGACCCGGAACTTTTTGGATAATAATTTTGTATTCTCAACTACTTTTCATGATGGGTATTTTGTATTGAAATTGAAATGAGTACTGATTTCCAGGTGTACATGCATCACCTAACAATGTTACATGCGGCTGCACCACTTCTCTCAATATCTAATGATAAACTTCAATATTGTTAATTTAAATCTAATTTAACATGATAGAATTAAATTTTCTAAATTAAATACATTTAATGGCTACCCAAATATCCTACAATATATTGTATTCATTTATCATTAGATATCATAAGAATTTCTTAAACTTATCTCTTAATTTTACGTTACATTTATTCCTTCTTCGATCTCCTAATCGACCAAACGAAACCAAAAAATAAAGAAAAGAAAAAAAACTGTGACCATGATTAGTGGGTAGCAATATGGGCATAATTTTTTTTATAGAAAAAGACACTAAAAGATTAAATTTCAACTAGGACGAAAAAATTGAGCTTTATATTAATTCATGCAAGGCTGAGTTTAGACTTTAAACATATCATTTGCTTCTTTTCTATTTTGAATCCAGCCTGTTTCGTCATTGAAATAAGATTATCTGTAAATCCAGCATTTAAATTTTGAATCTTTTCTAAAACTTGTTCATACGTATGTGCTGCGCACAGACGGACACAAATAATATTTATTTCTATATTAGACTTGCTGTTAAGAATTCAGTACGCATAATAAGATAAACTAGATCCATACCGTCACTTGAAGGTATTAAAATGAATTAAATGCACAACCTAACTAAAACTTTCTTTTAGGGTAATGTGGCAAGTTTCCATCTCAAAACCTAACTAAATTATGGAGAAAATTTTGTTTAAAAAATCATGGAATTGGTTGAAAATATTTTATCAACACAATATAATTCTTCATACAACATATTTCTTTTTAATTATTTTTTTTTTTGGATAAAAGGCTGAGAAGCCCGTTCTTTTTAATTATTATTATAATTTGTTGAATATTTAGACTCTACAACTTACAAAATTGTAGTTCGAAATTAATCACATATGGTATAAACTGATAACGTATGTAATATTATTATTGAAATTTGCTATATTTTATTTAAATTGTTTTATTTTGTAATAGATTAAGATGTAAAGAAATCGTTTTTATGGTGAGAAATTTTGAATCGCCAAGCTATATAATATAAAAAACCCAGCATGCACTCTTCTGACAACGGGTAAGTGATCATTACATGTGAAGCATGCTTTGGAGAGAGAGAGATTTTCTTTTTCTCAACTTATAATATCACTACCTCTTCTCGGTCAACGATAATGCTACAATATTAAGGGATCATTTCATGTGAACCACGCATTAGAGAGAGACAGAAAGGTATATATATGTATAAATTATTTGTTTCTCAACGCTCATGTTCGTTGGGATATTATATTAGTGCCTCTTCTCTCGACGTGGAGCCGGGATGTGTCTGGGGTAAAACGATTTTATCTTATTTTCATTCTGAATTATTGTATGGAGGAATGGTTCTGCCAAATGTCACCAACTTATTAATGTTAGAAAATATTTCATTCATTTTCTATCTTTAATTTAGTTTTTAATTTGTTCCCTTCTATCAATTAATTAGTTCCATTTTTATAATAATGAATCTTAGTTGGCTTCCAGTATCATTCAGAAAGGTCAAATGAAAAAAAATACATTAATTACAAGAGTTATTAACATCCCTAACTAAGAGTAAAGAATATTGGCTCAACTCTGTTGAGAGAAGGAATAAAAGTGTTGTCCCCAAAAACAGAGATAAAAACTGAGAAAAAAAAGCTTACGGGTACCCGTTGTGCTTTGCTAAAAAATATGAGAACATGCTTAAGGTTACATCCCGCTGTGCATGTCAATTATTGAATATCAAATTTTAATCAATTTAACCATCAATTATAAATTTTTTATGTGTAAAATTTTAGTTATTTATACATAAACATATAAATACAACTTGATATTATTAAGTATTAGTTCCGGTACAATAAAGAGAAAATATACAAAGAAAATATATATTTTTTCTTATTAAAAGTCCAAATCATTATTGCTTGATCCAAATCAATTTTTAGCTGCCCTAATTATCATTTCCTTTCATTTTACACTGAAGTAACAGTAACATGTAATATCATTTCTTTAAATTTCTTATCTGCATGAGAAATTCTTAACATGTATTAAGAAATGATTAGTCCGCATCAAGACAAATAATCTCCGTTGATTGATAACAACACTACATAATAAATTCATTTAGAGAAAGGTCTTCCAGATTTTAATATTTTCATATGAATTTCTAATCGGCACTTTCCCATATATATATATATATATATATATATATATATATATACACACACACACACTTTCTATATGAGAACATCATGCCTTCTTTTGTCTTATCTAATCTATTTTAATCTCATTAATGAATTACAGAATAATTTGTCTAGTCTTTTCTGATGAACATCCCACCTACTTAATAAAAAATACCCTATTGACTGGTAATACGTACATCTTACCTTATCATCTTAGTTTTAAATTTACGTTAAGTAATTTAAAATTGAAAATAAAAAATAGAATGGAAATTTCCTTGTGAGATTGAAACACAAGACCAAATGAATGTATACGTACAAATTTAGTAGACGTGATCGAAATTGGATTTTTTTGGCTTAATTTGAAACAAAAATAGAAATCCAAAAGTAACTACGCAAACAAATCTTGATTTAGAAATATTGTCACCCATAAAGAAAGTGATGTAAAGTGAGAATTTTCCTACAGGGAAAATATTTTCGACGATTCAAACTCATTTTGTATTTCTTATAAAAATAATAATTATAATTTATTAGCAAAGTCAAGCCTCTATATTAAGCGTGAACTATATGTACGGTGCTAATTTGCTAATTGTGAACCCATTACCAATTTAAATTGTGCATAATCGACACAAGACAGAATTCAAATCTTATATAAATTATGTATATATAAAACGTTAATAAATTTATTATTTATAATTTTTTTATTGTTAAATATCAACTCTATAAATTTAAAAACAAACAGAATTTAAATCTTTAGGTGCGAATATGTTTCCTCGACGGTATCTTATATTTTTGTTTGCTTGCTTTAATTAAAAATTACATGCTGCCACATGGTAGTGAACTAATTGGATGATACATAGAGATTACTTTGACTTCGACCATTGCTAAGTGTATCATATTAATTTATTATTTATCAGCACGATATACGGATCAAATTGCAAAATAATATATCACAGTTATCTAGGGGGGGACAAACACATCCGTGGATGATTCGCTTGTCTACCTGAAGTGAATAGCTGGAAGCACTGGAATCCTAATTAGCCATTATAAGAATATTAGCAATTAAATTCGGCTAATAAGTGTTGTAAACAATTAAAAATGGCTAACCTAACAGAGAAGACAGATTGTAAAGAAGAAAGAAGACAGAGAGAGTTTCTGCAGCAAAATCTTTAATTAACTTGTTATTCTGGTACACTTAAACACAAATACAAAGGCTGATTATATAGCCTCTCATACACAAAACTGACTACCTAAATTTGGAACTTTTGACTTCCTAAATTAACTAACAGCTCTTCTATTTTAGCTACTGCTACAAATAAATAATGCTAACTATAGCCCCCACTAACATTAAATAACTACCCACTTATATTTCTGCTGCAACAATTCCAAATATAGCTTAAACACGTCTAAAATACATCTGATCTAATTTTGACCTTCAACAGTTTGTGTTTCAACACTCCCCCTCAGCGGTAAAACGATTACATCTGGGATACACCTATGTGTTCCCTGTTGAGTTCAAACTTCTCCTTTGTTAGCACCTTCGTAAAGATGTCTGCAAACTGTTCGTCAGTTCGACAAAACTTCAACTGCACTTCTTGTTTCTCGACTGCATCTCTAGTGTAGTGATACTTGATGGCAATGTGCTTGGTTCTGTCATGGCTGATTGGATTCTCGCTGATTGCTATGGCAGATTTGCTGTCACTGTAGATAGTGACTGGTTCCTCCATTTTGCTATTGACATCCTCCAATATTCTTTTGAGCCAAATGGCCTGTGCAACGGCTCTTGCTGCTGCAACGTATTCTGCCTCGGCTGATGACAAGGCGACCACCGTCTGTTTCTTGGATGACCAAGAGCAAATACCTGATCCAAGCGAGAACGCATAGCCTGAAGTACTCTTCATGTCGTCTTGGCATCCCGCCCAGTCGCTATCGGTGTAACCAATCAGCTTTGAGTTGTTGACAGGTTTGTACCATATGCCATAAGAAACAGTGCCTTTGATGTACCTTAGAACTCGTTTTGCCGCTGTAAAATGTTTTTGAGTAGGACAGTCCATATACCTTGATAAAAGGCTTGAGCTGAACATGATGTCCGGCCTTGTTGCAGTCAAGTACAATAAACTTCCAACTAAACTGCGAAATTCAGTTGGATCTGCTTTTGCCGAACCATCTTCCTTCTTGAATTTTTCAAGTGGTGTTGTGACACTCTTGCAATCTTGCAACCTATTCTTTTTCAATATGTTTTCTGCATATTTCTTCTGAGATATGAATATCCCATCTTCAACTTGAACCACTTCTATACCTAAGAAGTATTTCATCAATCCAAGGTCACTCATTTCATAGGTATTCATCATGTCTCCTTTAAACATTTGCATCATGGCTTCACTGTTGCCTGTGTAGATCAAATCATCAACATATAGAGCAACGATTAAAATGTGAGTACCTCTTTTCTTCACATAGAGAGTTGGTTCTGACTTGCTCTTCTCAAACTCGTTTTGCAGAAAATATTTGTCAATTTGACTGTACCACGCTCGTGGAGCCTGTTTCAGTCCATAGAGCGCCTTCTTCAATTTGTAGACTTTGTTATCTCCCCCTTGAGCTAAAAATCCTTCGGGTTGCTCAACAAAAATTTCTTCGTTAAGTTCTCCATTTAAAAAGGCTGATTTGACATCTAGTTGATAGATGCGCCACTTTTGCTGTGCAGCTAGGGCTATGATCGTACGGATTGTTTCTAAACGTGCAACTGGTGCGTATGTCTCAAAGTAGTCGATTCCAAGTTTTTGCTTGAACCCCTTTGCAACGAGCCTTGCCTTAAACTTCTGAACTGAACCATCTGGATTCAACTTGGTCTTGTAAATCCATTTAACACCAATTACACTTCTATCGGTTGGTCTGTCCACTAACTCCCATGTATTATTTTTCTCAATCATCCCAATTTCTTGCTCCATGGCTTCTCTCCAATTTTCGTGGTGTTTTGCTTGCTCAAACGATTGTGGTTCAACCACCGAGAAATTGCATCTTTCTGTTCCTTTCATATATTTCAGCCAAGGTTCTAACTCTACTTGGAGTAACTGCTAATGTAACATCAGGATGCTGTGAACTGGAGCTAATGGGTTGCGAATTAGAGGCATTTGGTTGCGGGTTGTCTTCAGGTTGCAGGGTTGTCTTCAGGTTGCGCAGCTGAACTGCTGCTGGGGTCTCGGCTGGGTGTGGTTTGTGGTGGTTGACTTGGAGCTGCTACATTTGGTATGCTTTGGACATCTTGGTTTTGAAGTATGATGATTGGTGTTGGTTGACATGTGGGTAATTGGTTATTTTCCCAATTATAGACTTCTTTCTCATCAAAGATGACATCTCTACTAACAACCAATTTTTTCTTCTCAAGGTTATACAATCTATACCCTTTGGTGCCATCCGAATATCCCATAAAAATACAGCGTTCACTTTTATCATCGAGTTTAGATCTATTTTCCTTTGGTACATGTGCATAGCATACTGAACCGAAAATTTTCAAATGACTAATATTGGGAGTGGTTCCGCTCCATGCTTCAATTGGGGTTTTATTTGGTACAGCTCTTGTTGGACTTCTATTCTGGATATAGACAGCCAAAGAGACTGCTTCTGCCCTGAATTTTAATGGTATACCCTTGTCTTTGAGCATGGCTCTTGCCATTTCTACTATGGTACGGTTTTTACGTTCGGCAACACCGTTTTGTTGAGGGGTATACGCAGTTGTGAGTTGTCTCTTAATTCCATGATCTTCACAGAATTTAACAAATTGGTTGGATGTATATTCTCCACCTCTATCACTTCTTAGCACCTTGATTTTGAAATCACTTTGGTTCTCAACTAGAGCTTTAAACTTTCTGAATACTTCAAGTGCTTGTGACTTTTCTTTGAGAAAATAAACCCAAGTCATTCTTGTAAAATCATCAACAAAGATAAGAAAATACCAGTTTTGTCCTTCTGATGGTGTTTGCATTTTGCCACATATGTCGGTGTGAATTAACTCTAATGGTGAACTTGCCCTCCATGCACCCCTTTTCGGAAAAGAGTTTCGATGTTGCTTGCCTAGAATGCACCCTTCACAGGTTTGACGGTTTGTGTTGATCTCCGGTAGGCCTTGTACCATCTCCTTTGTTTGCAGCAGTTTGAGTGCACTATAGTTGAGATGACCGAACCGCTTGTGCCACAGAATTGACTCATCTACAGTTTCGGTTTGAAGAACTAGATGTGGAGTATGCTTTAATTGTAACACGAAGTTTCTGTTGTCTTCCATCACAATATTTGCCAGCACTTGGCCATGCCGATCAATTATCTTGCAGCCATGCTTCTCAAAATGTACTGCATAACCGTTTTGAACCAATTGCCCCACACTGAGAAGATTCTGCTTCAGATCGGGTACTAGTAGCACATCCCTTATCAACCGTGAACCCATCTTAGTGTGTACTGCAATGTTTCCCTTGCCCTTGGCTTGAACCAATGCACCATTTCCCATTCGAACATTCGTTTCAAATGAGGTGTTTATTTCATGGAAGATCTGATGGTTGCCGGTCATATGACTTGTACATCCGCTATCTAGATACCAGATGTCGCCTCTTTCTTCACTTGCAGAATGACATGCAAAGAAGATGGTTTCTGAATTTTCCCTCTGTTCTGTGAAGTTGACTTGAGCAGGAGGTGGCTGTGCTTGATTTGTGGCTTGGTTGGTTCGTTGAGAATTGTTTGTTCTGCAGAGCCGAGCTATATGGCCTTTCTTTTTGCATTTGTTGCACAGTTTGGTAGACCAACAATATTTGGTATCGTGGGAATCCTTCTTACAGATTTCACACCACCGGTTGGCCTTACTAGATTCGGCATTACCATCTATTTCAAGTTTTTTCTGACTTTCTTTTTTCCGAAAATTTTCAGATTTGAATTCCGGACTTGCCTTGAAGGCATTTTCATTAGACAAGTTTCTTAGCAATTTTCTCTCTTCATGTGCTTCAAGAGAACTAATCAACTGTTGTATGGGTAGGGTTGCCAGGTCTTTTGACTCCTCTATAGCAGTAACTATAGAGTCAAAACTCTCAGGTAGGCTAATCAACATTTTTTTCACAAGTTTTTTATCGGTAATATCTTTATCACCAAGCGAATGCATCTGATTAACTAAATCCATAACTTGTGAAAAATACTCTTTTACCTTCTCTGAGTCTTTCATTTGCATGTTTTGGTATTGTCTACGTAAGGTTTGTAATTTGACAACTTGCACCTTAGCCGATCCTTTGAACTCTTCTTGCAACATGTCCCAAGCATCCTTTGATTTGGTTGCGTTGATGATGCGTGAGAAAATGTTTTCTGCTACCCCTTGTTGAATAAGGAATAGCGCTCGTGCATCTTTCATCTTGTCTTCCTTCAACTTCTTTTTTTCGTCTTCTGTTTGTTGGTGGTTGGTGGCATACGTGGTATACCCATCTTCAACGATATCCCACAAACCTTGTGAGAGTAGTAGAGTCTCCATCTTCACTTTCCATATGCCGTAGTTGTTACCGGTCAGCATAGGAGCTGGGAATTGCGCCATGTTTGCGCCTGAAGACATTGCTTCAATGCTTCGTCGATGGGAGATTTTCTTCTACTCTTTGGATTGCGCCCTTTATGGCTCTGATACCAATTGTTGTAACAATTAAAATGGCTAACCTAACAGAGAAGACAGATTGTAAAGAAGAAAGAAGACAGAGAGAGTTTCTGCAGCAAAATCTTTAATTAACTTGTTATTCTGGTACACATAAACACAAATACAAAGGCTGATTATATAGCCTCTCATACACAAAACTGACTACCTAAATTTGGAACTTTTGACTTCCTAAATTAACTAACAGCTCTTCTATTTTAGCTACTGCTACAAATAAATAATGCTAACTATAGCCCCCACTAACATTAAATAACTACCCACTTATATTTCTGCTGCAACAATTCCAAATATAGCTTAAACACGTCTAAAATACATCTGATCTAATTTTGACCTTCAACAGTTTGTGTTTCAACACTCCCCCTCAGCGGTAAAACGATTACATCTGGGATACACCTATGTGTTCCCTGTTGAGTTCAAACTTCTCCTTTGTTAGCACCTTCGTAAAGATGTCTGCAAACTGTTCGTCAGTTCGACAAAACTTCAACTGCACTTCTTGTTTCTCGACTGCATCTCTAGTGTAGTGATACTTGATGGCAATGTGCTTGGTTCTGTCATGGCTGATTGGATTCTCGCTGATTGCTATGGCAGATTTGCTGTCACTGTAGATAGTGACTGGTTCCTCCATTTTGCTATTGACATCCTCCAATATTCTTTTGAGCCAAATGGCCTGTGCAACGGCTCTTGCTGCTGCAACGTATTCTGCCTCGGCTGATGACAAGGCGACCACCGTCTGTTTCTTGGATGACCAAGAGCAAATACCTGATCCAAGCGAGAACGCATAGCCTGAAGTACTCTTCATGTCGTCTTGGCATCCCGCCCAGTCGCTATCGGTGTAACCAATCAGCTTTGAGTTGTTGACAGGTTTGTACCATATGCCATAAGAAACAGTGCCTTTGATGTACCTTAGAACTCGTTTTGCCGCTGTAAAATGTTTTTGAGTAGGACAGTCCATATACCTTGATAAAAGGCTTGAGCTGAACATGATGTCCGGCCTTGTTGCAGTCAAGTACAATAAACTTCCAACTAAACTGCGAAATATATAGACCAAATGAATGTATACAAGACCAAATGAATGTATACGTACAAATTTAGTAGACGTGAATGTTGCCTTGATCGAAATTGGATCTTTTTGGCTTAATTTGAAACAAATTAAAATAGAAATCCAAAAGTATACGTACAAATTTAGTAGACGTGAATGTATACACAAGACCAAATGAATGTATACGTACAAATTTAGTAAACGTGAATGTTGCCTTGATCGAAATTGGATCTTTTTGGCTTAATTAATTTGATATAAAAATAGAAATCCAAAAGTAACTACGCAAACAAATCTTGATTTAGAAAGTGAAGTAAAGAGATAATTTTCCTACAGGGGAAAATATTTTCGACGATTCAAACTCATTTTGTATTTTTTATAAAAATAATAATTGTAATTTATTAGCAAGGTCAAGCCTCTATATTAAGCGTCAACTATATGTACAGTGCTAATTTGCTAATTGTTTACCCGATATCAATTTAAATTGTGCATAATCGACACAAGACAGAACTCAAATCTATATAAATTATGTATAAAAAGTTAATAAATTTATTATTTATAATTTTTTTATTGTTAAATATCAACTCTATATAAATTTAAAAACAAACCGAATTCAAATCTTTAGGTGCGAATATGTTTCCTCGACGGTATCTTATATTTTTGTTTGCTTGCTTTAATAAAAAATTACATGCTGCCACATGGTAGTGAACTAATTGGATGATACATAGAGATTACTTTGACTTCGACCATTGCTAAGTGTATCATATTAATTTATTATTTATCAGCACGATATACGGATCAAATTGCAAAATAAATATATCACAGTTATCTAGGGGGGGACAAACACATCCGTGGATGATTCGCTTGTCTACCTGAAGTGAATAGCTGGAAGCACTGGAATCCTAATTAGCCATTATAAGAATATTAGCAATTAAATTCGGCTAATAAGCATAGCAGTTTACCATTAATTGATCCTTACACGATGAGCTTCGACGACGGAAAGCCGATTGTTCTTCCTCCAGGTTCGTTCCCAGTTGTCTAACCGTTGAAAGAATTGTTTTTTCTTTTTACAGGTTCGTTCCCAGTTGTCTAACCATCTTTTGTTCAATATAGGATAAGTTATTACTCTATAACTTCAGTTCGTACTACATATTGAACGCATTGGAGTTAGTTTGCTAATATTGAAATTACTGCAGGGCCAAGAACCACCGTGCCTGGAAGAGTACAGCTGGCAATCAGAAACAACGACAAGGCACCACTTGAAGAAAACATAAAAAAGGTGATGCTGGAACTCACCGGCGAAGAAAAAAGTCGATTGGGATTGGACCTTGTGGTGGTTTTAGAATCTAGCTTCAGTTGGATAAGAGAAGAAATGTTACTTCAATTGAAAATGGCTCTGCTATTTCTGATGAAGAAACTCAGAGTAGTTGACCGTTTGTCCATTGTCACCTACTCCCGTAAAGCAGAGATACTTTGCCCATTACAACAAATGGCTAAAAGTTCCCAAAAGGAACATGACGATCTAATCACCGCATGGGTGGAAAAAATTGAATCGGATTCAGAATGTCAAGTGAACATCGCTGACGGCCTTGAGACGGCGCTGACTAT
Source organism: Carex parvula (assembly GCA_025461045.1). NCBI lineage: Eukaryota > Viridiplantae > Streptophyta > Magnoliopsida > Poales > Cyperaceae > Carex > Carex parvula. Next base: position 239,636 of record JAJGRW010000594.1, read on the forward strand.
TCTCAAGAACCGTTCAGTTAGTAGTGGACGTGTTGGCGTCATCATGCTTATGTTACGTAGTATGTCAGGAGAGCCTATAGGCAATGTTGCTGCTGCTCCAGTAGGAAATGTACCTGTGCACACATTTGGTTTTGGTGAAGGTCATGATCCGAAGGTACAGTGGAAAATTGAATGTAAACCCTTATTTATTGACAATTTGAAGCAAAAATTTGCATGTGGTGCATTCTAATTAATTTGTTCATGTTCTTAATAGGTGCTCAAAGTTATTGCCAATAATAGTCAGCTGGGAGGAACCTACTCGGCTGTTTGTGAGGGCAACTTGAGCTTAGCCTTTTCACAGTGCTTGGCCGGGCTTCTCAATGTGGTTGCTCAGGACTTGACAGTGACTGTGAGTCAAATCAAAGATGAGTCAAAAATAAAGCAGGTATCTGCCGGAAGTTATCCGCAATCCAGGGACATTGTTGCTGGTTCTATAACGATAACATTCGGCGATATCTACATCCGAGAGATCCGCAAGGTGTTAGTCGACATTCTTCTCCCTGTTACTAAAAAGGAAGATGAAGCAGATGTTCTCAAAGTCTCTTACACATACAGGTATATGAAATCACAGTAACAAGCAAACAAATCATGCATACGCGAATAACCTATGAGCATTTTGATGACTATCATTAATCTAATTGTAAATCTTATGGGGATGCAGATTTGATGGAGAACTCTATGAGGCCAGTCCTCAGACTGTTACTGTACGCCGCAAGTCAGGGTTGAGAGCTGAAGAGCAGCAAGCACTACCAGAGGTGAGAGCGGAAGAGGTTCGTCTGGTTATTGCCGAGGTGATCAAACAAGCGACCGCTGATGTTGATGCTGATTTTAATGCTGATGCTTATGAGTGGGATCTTAAAAGTGCTCAAGACAAGCTTGCGAATGGTCTGCTTGAATTGGAGGATGCGGATATAGAGAAGTTGAAGGCCCAGCTAAGGCCCGAGCTAGAGGAGCTGCTCAAATTGATGCAAATTTCACGAGAAATTTTTGTAAGACACCCACACAGAGTTAATGAAAGACAAGACCTTCCTTTTGCATATTCCTTACTGAATTCCCTTGCCACACAGCGTCAAACGGCAAGAGGAAGTAATATCAGTAAGTTTCAGCTCTTTTCCACTCCCGCTATGCAAGAATTCCTTGAGGAAGCCGAGAAGTCTATCAGTGATATGGAAGATAACATGCAATATAACAATGATCCAGATTCATCAGGTTCGGTCCCTGTTGTCTCATCGTTCATACACTGATGTTTGTTTTACAAATCATTTATTTTAAACAATATTGATCCCAATTAGCCATCTTTTTTTGAAGATTATATAGCGTAATTATCATGATTTGGAAAATCGGCCGATTTTTCCCGAGTTGACTCGGTTGTGCGAGTTATGTGCAGAAAAACGATAAAATCGATGATAAATTGAAACAATCGGCCAAATCTCCTCTATTTCTCTTGCGTTTAGAGCCAAATTAAACTGTTTTGATTGTTAAATCGAACCAATTTGTATTTTTCCATGGATGTCAAAGACAATTGGGGAAAATATATGCGAGTCGGAGAAGAGAAGAAGTTTTAAAGGATTATAAAATGTTAGATAGACTGGGTGTACGTGAGGTGTGTACTATTATATTTGACAATATAATTGTTTCACGGTATACCATGTTCATACCAACTATTATATAGGTAAGTGATATGAAACAAATTGTTTTAAAATTTGTAATGTTTTACTGAATAGAGCCAAGGGTGTATTGTGTATAGCTGTTGACACTCGACTGGTTTGTTTTTATTTGACTAAAAAGTAAAGAATGGGAGTATGGGATTAACCTAAAAATTTGATTGTTATGAATATATAAAAGTAGAAATTAAAAAAAGAAGTATTTCACTTTAAATATTAGTTAGTTTATTATTATTATGTTATTTTTAAATTATATAAGTTTTAGTCTTTAAGTAATTTCAGCACAAATTTGATTGTTATTATATTAATGTTTTTATTAGTTGAATCAGTACAACAATATCCTCTTTCACATTTTATTACAAAGAATAATAAGATGATCCAGCTAGGTCGTCAAAGCTTTTGACAGTAAAAAAAAAATAGTTATGGTTATAATGCTTGTATTATCTTGTATTAGTGCATTATTTGTGTGTAATATTTTATCTTAACATAATTTTTTTGACAAATTATTTTTTATCATTATTTTCTATTTTTTTAGTACAAAATAAGATTCTGCTAAAAAAATCCGAGTTTCCGATCCGATTCGGCCGATTTCGGCTGATTTATCTGATTCCGATTCAACAGTCAGTGACCGATTCGGATTCGGATTCGGATTTTCAGAATTATACCATAACTGAAATTCATACCACATTGAATTAGTTTTGCTTAATTTGCTTATGGCTTTTACTGCAGTGCCGGAACCCATCATGCCTGAAAAAGTAGAGCTGGCAATCACAAACAACAATAAGGCGCCACTCGAAACAAACATCCAAAAGGTGTTGTTGGAGCTCTCCGGAGTAGAAGATAGTAAGTTTGGGTTGGACATTGTGGCGGTCTTAGATGTTAGCAGTAGCATGGAAGGAGATAAGTTAGAAAAAATGAAAATAGCTATGCTACTTTTGATTAATAATCTGAGCTTTAATGACTGTTTGTCGGTTGTTGAGTATTCTAGTAAAGCAAAGAGGCTATGCCCATTGACCCAGATGACTGAAAGTTCTAAAACAAAACTCGAAAATCTGATCGATGATTTGAAACCTCAACCTGGAACGAACATCACTGATGGCCTTGAGACGGCGCTGAATGTTCTCAAGGATCGTTCATTTAGCAGTGGACGTGTTGGTGCTATCATTCTTATGTCGGATGGTGAGCAGAATCAAGGCGGTGATGCTGCAGATCTTCCAGTAGGCAACGTTCAAGTGCTCACATTTCGTTTTGGTGAAGATCACAATCCGGAGGTACAGTTAAAATTTCAATATAACCTCTTACTATTTGACCATTTCAAGAAAAAATTTACATGTGCTGCGTTCTTATTAACTTTTTCACGTACTTAATAGGTGCTCATCGCTATCGCCAATAATAGCTGGCAGGGAGGAACCTACGCGCAGGTTTCCATGGACAACTTGAACTTAACCTTTGGCAATTGCTTAGATGAGCTTCAAAGGGTGCTTGTTTGGGACCTGACGGTGACTGTCACTCAAATAGAAAAAGAGTCAACAGTAAAACGGGCATCTGCCGGAAGATATCTCCACTCCGTAGACAATGCTGCTGGTTCTGAAACTATATCATTTGGCACTCTCTACCGGCAAGATAGACGCAAGGTGGTAGTTGACATTCTTCTCCCTGTTACTAAAAATGAAGGTGAAGTAGATGTTCTCAAAGTCTCTTACACATACAGGTATATCAAATCACAGTATCTTCCAAAAAAATTATGTATATGTGTAGTTATGTACTTGTGTAAAACTTATCAGTATTTTGATGACTCTGAACAGAAACAGCTTTGATGGAGAACTGTTTGTGGCCAATCCTACCACTCTTACTGTACGCCGCACGTCAGAGTCCACAGATTTTCGTGACACTGATACTGCACTCGACATTGCATATGTAGAGGTCTACCTGCTTGTTGCTGAGGTGATCAAACAAGCAACAGGTGTTGCTGATAAGGAGGATCTGAAAAGTGTTCGGGATGAGCTTGTCCATGGGCTGAATACACTTCTGGAGCACAGGAATCAGAATAACTTTACGGAATATCTGAGGGAGCAGTATCTGAAGGATTTGAGGGCCGAGCTGGAGGAGCTGAGTGAATTGATGCAATCACAAGCAATAAATGAAAAGCAAGGCCGCTCTTTTGCATATTCCTTACTGATTTCCAATTTCACCCAGCGTAGATGGAAAAGTTATTTTAAATCTAAGCTCTATTCCAGTCCTGCTATGCGAGAATTCATTGAGGAAGCGAAGATGTATGATGAAATAGATGATTTACATGTCTATATTGACCGGTTCATTGGTGCTGTCGAATCCATTCAAATGATTATCGACAAAGTTGAGAAGGAGCGGAAAACGCAAAGTGAAGGAGTTTGTTCAGTAGGCTCTGACTCCTCGGATGATGATTGAGTTTTTTTTTTTTTTTTTCAAAAAGATTAATTTCTTGATTAACGACTGAAGGAGCTACGGAAGCTTCCAGTTCTTTTTCTTTCATTGGCACAGTATTTAACTAAACTAAAATATTTCTTTTAGTACTTGTAAGCGGTGGTCAAATGACTTTATATTAGAGTATCATATAGCGTACTTGCCAGGTAATTACTAGTAATTAATTATTTCTTTATCATTTTAAATTTATATTTTATTGATTAAAGGGAGCATCATGCCACACACGACAAAATTACTACCATACGCACTTGCCATAATACAAAATTTGTCTTCCTATCATACTTGGCCGACATAACCATTCAATTTCTTCAAACTCCCAATTAACCGATTTCCCAAGTATCAAATACACCCCGAAACCAAAGTAGAAAATTCTAATTCAAAGAATTAAATTAGAATTACCAAATCAAATCACTTCTGATGCACAAACCAATTAGAATTGACTCTTCGATGAAAATGGTAAAATAAAAACATCAAATAAATTCTCCTTGGTCTACCTGCGCGGTCCACGAAACAGAAATGGAAGCTGCTCTGGTTGGTCTTGTCGCGGTGTACAGAAATCCCAATGCAGTCTACGGGCAGGAAATCATCAAACGTAATCAAAACCACGGTCCTTGCGCGGTCCACCGAAGACTGGCCACGCTTTTCACGCGGTCCACAGAACCCTTTGACGCGGCTCACAGAAGTGAAGTCAGAAAAGCACGCGCGATTCACAGCAGCGGCGATCTGAAACCCTAGCGATCGTCAGGTCCATTTTGACAATTGTGACATCAACTTAAAAATCGATTTTAGAGTTTTAATATTGTACAAATTAGTGAAATATAATCACAGTGCGAAATTAAACAAGTAAAATAAAGGTTGATCCGCCATAGATAACTGTGATATATTTATTTTGCAAATTGATCCGTATGTCATGCAGATCAATAATAAATTAATATGATCGATACACTAAAATATATTTGCAACTGTCTCCAATTTCGTAATAATAAATTAATATGATAAATTAATATGATAAACTAAAATATATTCAAAGAAGCTCCGCTTTTACTGTGACACATATTCTCACCTAAAGATGTCAATATGTTCATTTTTAACAATTAAAAAATTATACATAATTAACGTTTAATAACTCCGTAAATTAATATATATTCTGTCAAGTGTCGATTCTCCACAATTTAAGTTGGCAATGGGTTCACATTAACAAATTAACATTGGACATATAGTTCCCGCTTAATATAGAGGTTTAACCTTGCTAATTAATTTTCTATAATGATGATTTTTATAAAAAAATACAAAATGAGTTCATTGGCTCATCCGTCTACATAGTACACATGTCCATTAGCGAAATTATATCTATATTTCACTTGCTTTATGGGTGAAAATATTTCTGAATCATGATTTGTTTGCCCGAGTTACATTGGATTTTTACTTTTATTTCAAATTAAGCTAAAAAGATCCAATTTCGATCAAGACAACATTCACCTCTACTAAATTGTCACTGGTATACATTCACTCTGGCTTAATTAAACAACCATTCAAACAGACTCAATTAATCCACACAGTTTCAAATCAAATTATGTATGTATTATACCAGTGATAGCACCTGAGTTTGAGTTATCAGTAAAACAAGTCACACAATATCCATATCATTTCATTTCACACAATCATATCATTTAAAAAATTCTCAGAATACACAATTTTATCATTTCACAAATCAAATTCGAACCTCAGACCCCCTATCCAGTTAAATATGCCCACATAATTTAAAATCCCAATTCGAGTGGTCGTTGTTGTAGAAGCGCATCATGAAGAGATGCATGTTATATTGCTATGCTTATTAACATAATTTGCAAATATTCTTATAATGGCTAATTAGGATCCCAGTGCTTCCAGGTATTCAATTATGTTATGGTGGGAGAGGAAAAGAACGAGGGATGATCATCTCCTTAGACTCCTTGTTTTGTTTTTGTATTCGTTACTCCTTGTTAATCAATATGGTTTCTCCAGTGCGTTATTATATTGGGCCTTTTCGGCCCCACCACAGTTATATCCGAAACAAATCGGGTAAGTAAAATCCACTAGGATCAGGTAAGTGAAATTCAATGATCACGTGGGTCCTTTGAAATCCGATCCGGTTATATCCGGTTTCTTTCTCAAAACATATTTCCTTTATTACCGGTTATATCCGGTTATTTCCTTTATGCCACGTGGGTAAGCGAATGGCGTTATGATAAGTTGAAGAGTGGAGACATCTTTTGTCCCAACTCTATGCCACGTGTTCTGGTTTTATTCGACAAACTTTTTGATGGATTTTCTTGCTTGTTAACTGAATTGATTGATGCCTACAACCAAAAAAAAATGAATTGATTGAAACATTGAATCAGTACTATGTATAGGCATTATTCATTTATTTTTATATTAAAAATTTATTAATTAATATGTATATTTTATAAATACATATGACTCAATTATCCGACAATTATTAGTTTCGTATATGTATTCGAATCCGTATTAGACACAAATATCCAATGTCATTGGAAATAAAAATAAAAATTTGATATAATATATTAGGTACAAATACTTGACGTATGAACTATTCACACATACATGACGAGATATGAATACTTTCAAACGTTATCCAATGTCATAAGAAAAAAAAATTGATAAAATATGTTAGATACAAACACCTTATACATGAATTATTCACACTTGTATGACGATATATGAATACTTGATATGAATACTTAGAAACGTCATCCAATGTTATATGGAAAAAAAAAATTGATATAATTTGTTAGATTCAAACACATGATATATGAACTATTTACACTTGCATTACGAGTTATGAATACTTACAATAATTGATATTAATAGTTTCAGACATCATCCAATGCCATATGGAAAAAAAATTAAAATTTCATATAATTTGTTAGGTATAAACACATGACATATGAACTATTTACACTTCCATTACGGGTATAAATACTTGCAATACTTGATATTAACACTTTCAAAACGTCATCCATTACCATATGGAAAAAAAATATTATATTTTTATTACATCTATTAGGTACAAACATTTGACACATGAACTATATACACTTGCATTACGAGGTATAAATACTTGCTCGACGAGGTTTGAATATTTACACAATGAGGTGTGAATATTTTCTCGACGAGGTATGAATACTTGTGCGACTGAGAACCCGAAAGTACTTTATCATGAATCTAATTTGAACGAGAAAATAACGTAGAATACTTTTGTGGTTTTTTATTCGCAAAATTTCTTACAGATCGTCATAAATATGGACGAGATTAAACGGAGAAAAAAAATGCACCTCTAAAAATGTGTAAAAAATGGGTGCGTGATGAGAGAGAAAAAAGAAAGTTGATATGTTAATTTTTTTATAAATACTTGGTTGTTAGGTATGAATACTTGCGCGACGGACAACCCGAAAGTATATCATCATGGATCTCATTTGAAAGAGAAAATTATATAGAAGACGTTCGTGATTTTAGATTCGTGAAATTTCTCACAGATCATCAGAAATATTGGCGAGTTGGAATAGAGAAAAAAAAATCATTTCTAAAAACGTGTAAAAGATGAGTGTGTGATGAGAGATATAAAAGAAAAATGATATGTTCGGTTTTTTTTTGAAATATTTGGTATCTTAGGTATGAATATTTGATATATTATATATTAATACTTGTGCACTTAGGTATACATATTTGTGTGCGCTAGTTGTAAAATCTTTTAAATATTAGGCGGTCCCCCAAGTAGTTCCGGCCCCTCCCAGTTAATTAGCGGCCCCCCACGTAATAACTGATATTTACGCTTTTTTTTGTCTTTTTGCGCTGGAAGTTGTGGTCTCTTTCAATTAATGAGCAGTTCCCCAGATAATTAATGACCGGAGATAAATTGGAAAAGTGAACTTGAGGATAATTAGACACTCCCAAATAAAGTTTGACAATAGGATCATCCACAGATATGTGATATATAAATTTTGCAATTTGATCGTTATATTGTGCCGATCAGTAATAAATTAATATGATACACAAAATATATTTGCAACCGTCTCCAATTTTCTTATGTACGAAGTCAATGCAATCTGTATGTATCATACAATCAGTACCCTACCATTTGGCAGCATGTTATCTTTAAAAAAAGTAGGCAAACAAAAATATAAGATACAGTCAATAAACAGCATGTTATCTCACCTTAAACTTCCGGTTTTCCAGTGAAACATATTCGCACCTCAAGATGTCAATTCTGTTCATTTATAAATTTATATAGAGTTGATATTTAAAAATTAAAAAATTATATATCATTAATGTTGTATAACTTCGTAAATTAATATATTCGGTCAAGTGTCGATTTTGTACAATTGAAGTTGGTAATGGGTTCACAATTAACAAATTGGCATCGTACATATAGTTCACACTTAATATAGAGGCTTGACCTTGCTAATAATTTTATTTTAGCATATATATATATATATATATATAATTTGAGTTTCAATCGTCTAAAATATTTTTGTCTTGGACTCATGCTACAAAAATCAGTGCGTATATGCTAGGGTTAAAAATGACTATTATTATCAAGAATAAACCGACAAAAATTGTTATTCCAAGATACTGATATTGTTAAGCACTCCTCGCGGATAGTTACAAATAATTATTGTAGTATATCATCCGTCTACCTTATACAGATGTTTACTTCACTTGTTGTTGAAGAACAATCTTAGATTTTATTTCATCATAGATCAAGGGCATTTAGTAAAATTGCACTTAGGAAATAAATTCCAATGTTACACAGTACCAAAAGTAGCAAGCAATAAATGAGCCAATGGCTATCTACCTTGTAATATAAATAGGATCTTAGAATTGTAAAAATACAACATAATCAAATATATTATTTCTTCTCAGATTCTCATCTCTGTTAGACAAAAATAACAGTTGATTTATGGGTGAACAAATTTGTGACTCACGACTTGTTTGCTTGAGTTAATTTGATTTTGATTTTTTATTTCAAATGAAGCCAAAAGGATGCAGTTTCGATCAAGGCAACATTCACCTGTACAAAATTGTCTATAGCGACAAAAGTATACACTTGGTTTTATGTTTTTATCTCGCATAATAATCTCCATTCAATTTTTTCCAATTTTAAATTATATATATTCTCATAGGCTTAATCTAAATTTAAAACTAAAATGATAAGGGTAAGATGTTCGTATTATCAATTAAATAGGGTATTTTTTATTAGGTAGGTTGGATGTTCAGATCTAACGTACAAATAAATTAGAGAATACGAAAAAGATGCAAACAGATCAATACGATAAGTCTAAAGAAAACGTAATGTTCTCATGTAGAAAGTATATATATATATATACATATATATATACATATATATATATACATATATATATACATATATATATATACATATATATATACATATATATACATATATATATATACATATATATATATGGAATGTCGCCGATTAGAAATTCATATAAGAATATTAAAATCTGGAAGACCTTTCTCTAAAAAAATTTATTATGTACAATTGTTATCAATCAATGTATATAATTTTGTGTTGATGCGGACCAATATCATTTCATAATATGTAATACGAGATATTACATATATGTGACAGTTGCTTTGGGGAAAAATAAAATAAAATAATAGTTAGGGCAGCTAAAACGTACGTTGACTTCGAACACTCGATAAAATAATAGTTGCTTTGGTTGATAAAAAGCAATTCATGGCTTTGAAAAGTCAATAATTTTAAATTTGAATCATCTTGTCCCTAAAATGAGGGTGATCTGTCAAATAACAAATTACATTATGTTTAGTAAAAATCTCAGTTTAGACCAAACCAGAAAACAAAAGGAAAAAACAACAAAAATATTTGCATACTCACATTATTCTTGGAGGCTGGTTCAAGTTTGACGCCATGGGACAACCCAACCCAGAATATGAAAAGAAAAGAAAAGAGAAGAAAGTGGGACGCCATGGGACAACCTAACTCAGGAAATGAAAAAAGGAAACAAGTCTCCAAGATTGCAAAGACAAGATTTTTTCGTTTCCTGGATTGGATACGTTGTCCCATGACGGCCCACTTTCTTTTTTCTTTTTCTTTTTCTTTCCTGTGTTGGGTTGGCCCATGGCATCCCACTTATGAATTTTTTTTTTCATTTTTTTTCACGGTGCCTTTCCATTTTCAAAAATCCCACATGATATTTCCTTTTTTGAATATTTTTTTTTATTTTCCAATGTATAAAAATTTCGGGGGTGCCTACCTAGCTGGTGAGCATGAACTAGAATGTTTTATTTTATACATACAACTTGACAGCCATTGTCAAGACATGGAAAGGAACATACTATCTAAAAGCATCATTCACAATTATCAAGACATGGAAAGGGACATACTATCTAAACTAAAAGCATCATTCATGATACATGTGTAGATTATTTTTTATGTTTTTCCAACTGGAGTGCAACACATTTACTATTTGTCGTTTAGTACACTGTACACATGAGCCGCTGAGTACAGATCTGAACTCGACTAAATCAACAAAATTAAACAAATGTGCCATTGAGTTTGACTAATGAATTAAAGACAACTGAGTCTTGGAAACTGGGAATCATATATATATATATATATATATAGGCATGGTTCGCACATGGCTAGCTGGCTAGATGCTCTGTGTGTTTCTAGTTTTTCACCATACTTGTAAAATGAGGGTTAATTTTGTTCAAACTGATATAGTCCAAGAATCCAAAATTCCATTACTTGTTGGGCCCAAGCCCATTGCTTCGTCTGGGCCTATCTAAGAAGTACAATCCTTAGTCATAATTACTTGTAGAGAGAAAATTGAACAGAAGGCTCCATCCAATCAAGGCACCAAACTCGAGCCACTACCATTTTCCTTCAGCAAAGATTTGACAATTGTTCAAAAATTTCATCGGAAGCCTTTCTCCATCAACAATCTGGACAAAAAGAGAAAGCTTTAATTTGTACCTCTACAAAGAACAAATCTAACCAATACTATAAAATTAAAAATCAAGTAGATGAAACGAAAATAAACTTTTGCCTTGGGTTTGTATACTGTCTCTATTCATTATGATAATTTGTATATAAATTTTGGAAAGCACATGATCCTCGTTTTGTGGATATCTTGGAGAAGGACAAAGTCTTCTTCCAGTTTTGTTATTATGCTATTCTCAAATATATTTTAAGATGGGTATCAATTTTTTTTAGTTCATTAAGGTCGCCGGGATTCATGCATTCACCTTGAAATCAGTATTAAATATTTGAGATGAACATTCAATCACCTAAGAAAGTAACATGCAGCTGCCCCCTTCTCTCAACACATCTAAAGATAAACTGATCAAATTTGAAATATAATTTACATTTCAATTATGTGTTTAGAAATGATTAAAAAAATTATAATATAATACATATAGTTTCTCTAAACAATGATATATTAAATTCTAAATTTTATCTCTTTAATTTACATTTACGTTACTTGATTTTTATCATTATCCACTAGCCCATCCGCAAATCTCAATATTCTGCCAAAATTTATCATTGAAGCCTACCAACATAGATGTCACATCCAACGGCCATCATATTGTACACTCTCTATGATTTTCTGAAAGCTATAATTTATTCAAAAACTGGAAAGAAAGATCTATTTAAGCTCATGTCCAAGTTCAGGTAGATTGCCATCATATTGTACACTCTCTATGATTTTCTGAAAGCTATAATTTATTCAAAAACTGGAAAGAAAGATCTATTTAAGCTCATGTCCAAGTTCAGGTAGATTGTTTTCTGTTCAGAAACTTTTGAAATTCATATTGATTGCCTGTGTTTCATAGTTTATCGACAATTTTGGTTCAATATTTACTTGTCTATTTCAATAATATGATATATCGACAAAATTTTTAAAGTTGCATATATTCACAATAAATATTTTCCCATGCTGTAACCATACTAAACATGAAATTTAAGATTGGTCTGATTCCGTTGGAAATTATGTAAAAAGACCATAATACAAAAGAATGAATTTCTATTAATGTCACCGTTCACCAAGACACCTATATTACAATTAACTATATATGATAGCCTAAGACCATGACAGAAAAAGGGGATGGATGCAAAATTCGAGCCTTTCTGTATAATATTATTAATTTATTTAAGGAATCCAAGTTCTTTTTACCCAAAAAAAATATTCCGATCAATTTAACTTTAATTGTTTCGATCTATGTTTGCAAATAAATTGTACACAGTTCTAGCTCCATGTCCAGATAATAATCGGCCTAATTAATTACTTAATCCTCCAAATTAATCCATCAAATTAATGAATCCAATTAGTTAATTCTCCCTTTTAATTAATTAGTATATTATTTGTACATCACATGTACACAAATAATTATGCCAATTAATTATTTCCGCATATGTCATATAATATATGTCATATTTCTTTGGAGTTATATAATATCATCTCTGCAATTAATTTGGTACAACCCTTCGGGATCCGTATTGTGTTGGCAACGAAATTAAAACTCATTTTAATTCTATAAGTCACAAGAGGCATCTAACATAACGCATCACAATTACCAAAACTCATTTAACTGAAACCACTTCTACAACTTGCAATACTTTGCAACAAACACTGGGAATACTGTAAAAATTTAATTTTTTTATGAAATTAATTTTTTTTTCAAAATTTTAATTTTTGTGAACGATACAATGAATACTGCAAAATAACATTATGGATACTATAATACACATGATTAATACTTTAAAACCACATTATAAATACTATAAAATTAAAATAATTTCAAAATTTTATTTTTGAAATTTTATTTTATATTTATTTGAAATTTTGTTTCTTTTCGTGGAGATCGAAGGAATAAAGCAATGCGGCGCTTTTTTCATCAATAAGAATCTGCTTCTTAAGATCCCGACCACAGGAGGACTTACTTTCATGGATTGGACTATCATGGGAGCTAAGCTCAACCTACAGGTGCACTTGCCAAAGAAAAAAAAGCCTTCTCCCTTGGAAAATAGAGTTCTACCAGCGTTTCATATTTTATATTTGCATCTAGATCATGTAAAATAAGTATGATTAGTTGATTAGATTACGTTATTTCTTGAGAATAAATGAGTTTAGATCTAGGAAGGAGGGTCATTTGACCCGTTCTAAATCCGTTTTTATCAATGAAATTGTTAGTGTGCATTTCAAGCCACTAACCTTAAAAAAAATAAAAAAAATTCTATGAACGGTTAGACAACTGGGAAAAAACCTGGAGGAAGAACAATCGGCTCGTCGTCGTTGTGGTAGAAGGGCATCATGAAGAGATGCATGGTATATTGCTATGCTTATTAACAGAATTTTCAAATATCCTTATAATGGCTAATATTGGTTCAGAATTGTTTGTTCGTCAGGTCCCTTTTGACAAAACAATTGTTTAATGAATGTGAATTAACACAAAACAAAATAAATATATATAAGAGAAATTTTAAAGTGAATGTAAACTATTATATTTAGTGGTGACATCAACTTAATAATTTATACTATATGCATGTAAAATACATTGTAACGATTTGAATAGACAGTACAACTTCCAAAATGGAGTATAGAGTTTTATTGTACAAATTAGTGAAATATAATCACAGTGCCAAATTAAAATTAAAGAAGTAAAATTAAGATGAGTAATTATTTCTTTCCCCCATTCCCATCGAATTCAGATCCTCCTTGGTACCGAAATAGTGAATCCTTTACAATTACTGGATCTGAACCTTTTTTTTAACTTGGCACGAATCTCAAAGCCGAATAATACTGCCAGCTAGCCCGAATCCCAAAATGACAAGGAGTTAATCTTTTACAATATTAGAGAGAATACTTGTCCATCTCCCATTCCCAATGGTCCGTTTTGACAAAATAATTGTTTAATGAATGTGAATTAATACAAAACAAAATAAATATATAAGAGAAATTTTAAAGTGAATGTAAAATATTATATTTAGTGGTGACATCATTAATACTATATGTAAAATACATTGTAACGATTTGAATAGACAGTACAGCTTAAAAAATAGAAAAATAGAGTATAGAGTTTTACTGTACAAATTAGTGAAATATAATCATAGTGCCAAATTAAAATTAAAGAAGTAAAATAAAATGAATAATTATTTCTTTATCCATCTCCCATCTCCACTAGGATGAGGTAAGTGAAATTCAATGATCACGTGGGTCCTTTGAAATCCGATCCGGTTATATCCGGTTTCTTTCTCAAATGGATATAATTTTGTCTTGATGTGGACCAATATCATTTCATAATATGTAACACGAGATATTACATATATGTTACAGTTGCTTGGGGAAAAATAAAATAAAATGATAGTTAGGGCAGCTAAAACGTACGTTGACTTCGAACACTCGATATCCTTATTGCTTTGGTTGATAAAAAGCAATTCATGGCTTCGAACACTCGATAATTTTAAATTTGAATCTTCTTGTCCCTAAAATGAGGGTGATCTGTCAAATAACAAATTACATTATGTTAAGTAAGAATCACAGTTTAGGCCAAACCGGAAAACAAAAGGAAAAAAACAACAAAAATATTTGCATACTCACATTATTCTTGGAGGCTGGTTCAGGTTTGACGCCATCGGACAACCCGACCCAGAAAATGAAAAAAAAAAAGAGAGAAGAAAGTGGGACGCCATGGGACAACCTAACTCAAGAAATTAAAAAAGGAAACAAGTCTCCAAGATTGCAAGACAAGATTTTTTTGTTTCCTGGGTTGGGTACGTTGTCCCATGGCGGCCCACTTCTTTTTTTCTTTTTTTTTTCTTTCCTGGGTTGGGTTGCCACATGGCGTCCCACTTACGAAATTGTTTTTTTTCATTTTTTGTCACGGTGCCTTTTCATTTTTCAAAAATCCCACACGATATTTCCTATTTTTAATATTTTTTTTATCTTCCAATGTATAAAAATTTCGGGGGTGCCTACCTAGCTGGTGAGCATGAACTAGATTGTTTTATTTTATACATACAACTTGACAGCCATTATCAAGACATGGAAAGGAACATACTATCTACAAGCATCATTCACCATTATCAAGACATGGAAAGGGACATACTATCTAAACTAAAAGCATCATTCATGATACATGTGTAGATTATTTTTTATGTTTTTCCAACTGGAGTGCAACGCATCTACTATTGTCGTTTAGTACACTGTACACATGAGCCGTTCAGTACCACAACAACAAAGTAGGCACTTATTGCGAGGGAACTCCGTCGTGAAAAGTACCGTCGCAAATAGAAAAAGCACGTTTATGACGGTACTCCGTCGCGAAAAGTCACTTTTTATCCTCGCAAAAAGTCTTTGATTCTTGTTGTGTACAGATCTGAACTCGACTAAATCAACAAAATTAAACAAATGAATGAGACCTCGAGATGTGCCATTGAGTTTGACTAATGAATTAAAGACAACTGAGTACTTGGAAACTGGCAATCGGTATTTATATATGCATGGTTCCCACATGGCTAGCTGGCGAGATGCTCTGTGTGTTTCTAGGAATCCAAAATTTTGTTCACCATACTTGTAAATAGAGGGTTAATTTTGTTCAAAATGATATAGTCCAGGAATCCAAAATTCCATTACTTGTTGGGCCGAAGCCCATTGCTTCGTCTGGGCCTAATTAAGAAGTACAATCCTTAGTCATAATTACTATCAATATAAGCAAAATCACACACTAGTGAAGTACCAATATGATATCAACTCAACTATATATCAAGATTGATTTTAGTTAATCATAATGGTCTCAGAAAATTAATATGGCTTCCCTCGATAATTAAAAACTGAATTTGCTTGACCATAAAGTGAAGGTGACCTGTCATATAACAAATTGCCTTATGTTAAATAAGAATCACAGTTTAGGCCAAACCAGAAAAAAAAGGAAGAAACATTAACAAAAAATTTAATACTAACATTCTTCTCTGAGGGCTGGTTCAGGTTCGGGAATATTGATATATAAAACTAAACAGAGGGGTCCATCCAATCAAAGCACCAAAGTTGATCAAAATTTGCTTCAGCAAAGCTTTGACAGTTGTTCAAAATTTTCATCTCAAGCCTTTCTCCATCAACAATCTGGATAAAAAGAGAGCTTTTGTACCTCTACTAAGAACAATCCACCCAATACTATAAAAATAAAAATAAAGTAGATGAAACGATAATAAACTTTAGCCTTGGGTTTGTATACTGTCTCAATTCATTATGATAATTTGTATGTAAATTTTGAAAAGCACATGATCCGCATTGTGAGCTCCCATGCACTGTGGATATCTTGGATAAGGACAAAGTCTTCTTCCAGTATAGTTATTTTAAGATGGGTATCAATTTTTTTTAGTACATTAAGGTCGCCGGGTTTCATGCATTCACCTTGAAATCAGTATTAAATATTTGAGATGAACATGCATCACCTAAGAAAGTAACATGCAGCTGCCCCTTTCTCTCAACACATCTAATGAGAAACTGATCAAATTTGAAATATAATTTACATTTGAATTATGTGTTTAGAAATGATTTCAAAAATTAAAATTTAGTACATATAGTTTCTCTAAACAATGATATATTAAATTGTAAATTTTATCTCTTTAATTTTCATTTAGGTTACTTGATTTTTATCATTATCCACTAGCCCATCCGCAAATCTCAATATTCTGCCAAAATTTATCATTGAAGCCTACCTACATAGATGTCACATCCTACGGCCATCATATTGTACACTATAATTTATTCAAAAACTGGAAAGTAAGATCTATTTAATCTCATGTCCAAGTTCAGGTAGATTGTTTTCTGTTCAGAAATTTATTTTTCTGATTGAAATTTGAGAAAACTAACTAATTGCAAATAGTTATTCTGAGCCGATTTGTTTTATGACATCGAAAAGTAAATAAAAATGTAAAACATACTATACGTTCAATTTTAAAAAATAGAACGAAGACTGACACTATTTGTTTTCCGGCCAAAATAGGGAGTTGATAATGTCAGCGTCTAATTATAGACAATAAATCACACTTGTTATCTTCAAATTAAGCGGGCTGCCAGCATCGGGTGAAAATATTAACAATACTAGTTTGACTTGATGCAGCATACAAGTTCACTATTTTTTTAGACTATGCTTTTGAGCTCCATGGTGATAGATTTTTGACGGCCCATGCAATTTAGTTGGTTCCCATTTACAATAATTGTAACGTGTCATGATTTGATTGAAATTTAGTTGGTTCCCATTTACAATAATCACACTTGTTAGCTCCATGCAATTTAGTTGGTGACGTGTCATGATTTGATTGTAATGCTGAAAGTTGTTTTCTCTTCTCATTTGCAAGGGAACACAAATTTCTTTTGCATGGGGGCTTAAATTACTAGTGGGTCAATCTATAAAAGATCAAATTGGTCTAAGTCAATGTTTTTAGCTGCCCTAACTATCATTTCATTTTATTTTTCTCGGAAGCAACACTAACTTGTAATATCATTTCTTCAAATTTCTTATCTGCAGAAAAAATTCTTAACATGTATTAAAAAATGATTAGTCCGCATCAAGACAAAATAATCTTCATTGATTGATAACAACCCTACAAAATAAATTCTTTTAGAGAAAGGTCTTCCAGATTTTAATATTTTCATATGAATTTCTAATCCGCGACTTTCCCATATATATATATATATATATATATATATATATATAGAGAGAGAGAGAGAGAGAGAGAGAATGGCTAATATACAAACGTTTGTTCCTGGACTCATGAACAAACGATTCGGTTCTCCGATTTTCAAAGTCCAAACAGTCGATCCAAACCATTAGATATTCAATCTATATCAAAATGTGCTTGAAGACCAATTTTTACATTTTTTGGAATTTTTTTACTATTTATTAAGATGTTTTGAAAACTGTTGTTTTTATTAAATTTCTGCAGTATTGAAAAACAGCAGTTTTCAAACCAGCTTAATAAATAGTAAAAAAATTTCAAAAAATGTAAAATTTGATCTCCAAGCACATTTTAATATAGATTGAATATCTAACGTTTGGATCGACTGTTTGGACTTTGAAAATCGGAGAACCGAACCGTTTGTTCCTGAGTCCAGGAACAAACGTTTGTATATTAGCCATTCTCTCTCTCTCTCTCTATATATATATATATATATATATATATATATATAGAGGAGGGTTCAAATGTCTCCATCTTTCATGCCTCCATCATGCCTCCATTTTTTAAACTTTAATAACTCAAAATTTAAAACTTAAAAATTAAAATAAAACCGTTGGATATGATCTATATCATTTTATTTATACACATGTAAAAAATTATGACATTTCAATTTTATTTTGATTGTCATCAAGAGCTTGTAAAAAACGTACTAATGTGGATAATTTCTAAAAGTTGATTTTTCAACTTATTGATTCACATAAAAACAAAATCGAAATGCGATAATTTTTTGTGAGCACATAGATAAAATGATGTAGATCATATCCAACGGTTTTATTTTGACTTTTAAGTTTTAAATTTTGAGTTATTTAAGTTTTTAAAAATGGAGGCATGGTGGAGGCATGAAAAATGGAGGCATTTGAACCCTCCTCATATATATATGAGTTTCCATCGTCTAATCTATTTTCGTCCGGACACATTCTATAATAATCGGTGAGTATCTATAACGGTAAAACATATTTGTGACTCGGGACTTGTTTGCTTGAGGTAATTTTGATTTTAATATTTTATTTCAAATGAAGCCAAAAAGATCCAATTTCGATCAGGGCAACATTCACTTGTACTAAATTGTCTATAGCGGAAACAATATACATCTATTTGGTCTTATCTTTTTATCTCACATAAATATTTCCATTGTATTATTTATTTTCAATTTTAAATTATTATCATAGACTTAACCTAAATTATTATTAAGTAGGTGGGATGTTCATAAGAAAAGATTATACAAATTATTCTGTAATCCATTAATGAGATTAAAATAGATTAGATGAGACAAAAGAAAACGTAATATTCTCATATAGAAAGTATATATATATATATATATATATATATATATATATATATATATATATATATATAGAGTAAGGCTACGGTGCTTTGCAAAGTAAACCCCTCCATTTACTTCGGGCCACTTTTTGGATTTTGAAAATTCAAACAACCGATCCGAACCGTTCAACATGTTCTAAATATTGAAATGTGCTTGGAGACCAAATTTTACATTTTTTGGAATTTTTTTACTATTTATTAAGCCACTTTGAAAATCGCTGATCCGATGGTGAACAGTAAAAAACAGTAAAATTTTCTGGACCACCGGATCAGAAACTTTCAAAGTGGCTTAATAAATAGTAAAAAAATTCAAAAAAATGTAAAATTTGGTCTCCAAGCACATTTCAATATTTAGAACATGTTGAACGTTCGGATCGGTTGTTTGGATTTTCAAAATTCAAAAAGTGGCCCGAAGTAAACGGAGGGGATATATATATGTATATATATGTAGGACAGTGCTACGGTGCTATGCATATATAAGGGCCCTCCGTGCTACGGCTCACTTTTTGAGTTTTCAAAATCCTAACGGTCGATCCGAACCGTTCAACATGATCTCCATATCAATATGTACTTGCAAACCAAATTTTACATTTTTTAGAATTTTTTTACTATTTATTAAGCCACTTTGAAAAAACACTAATTTGTACACAACAGTAAACTTTTCTGGACCATTGGATCAGCGATTTTCAAAGTGGCTTAATAAATAGTAAAAAAATTCTAAAAAATGTAAAATTTGGTTTGCAAGTACATATTGATATGGAGATCATGTTGAACGGTTCAGATCGACCGTTAGGATTTCGAAAACTCAAAAAGTGAGCCGTAGCACGGAGGGGCCCTTATATATGCGTAGCATATTAGCCAGATTCTATATATGTATACATACATATATATACATACATATACATACATACATACATACATATACATACATATACATACATATACATACATACATATACATACATATACATACATATACATACATACATATACATACATATATATACATACATACAGATACATACATATACATACATATACATACATATACATACATACATACATATACATACATATACATACATACATATACATACATACATACATATACATATATATATTATTTAAAATAATCATTATAATATATTAGCAACGTCAAGCCTCTATATTAAGCCTGAACTATATGTACGACGCAAATTTGCTAATTGTTAACCCATTACCAATTTCAATTGTACAAAATTGACACTTGACTTAATATATTAATTTATGAAGTTATAAATTAACCATTAATTATATTTTTAAATATCAACTCTATATAAATATTAAAATGAACAGAATTGACATCTTTAGGTGCGAATATGTTTCACTGGAAAATAGGAGCTTCAAGGTGGGATAACATGCTGTTTATTGACTGCATCTTATATTTTTGTTTGCTTGCTTTAATTAAAGATAACATGCTGCCACATGGTAGGAAACTAATTGGATGATACATAGAGATTACTTTGACTTCGACCATTACAAAATTGGAGACATTTGCAAATATATTTTAGTGTATCACATTAATTTATTATTGATCAGCACGATATACGGATCAAATTGCAAAATAAATATATCATAGTTATCTAGGGGGGAACAAACACATCGGATGATTCGCTTGTCCACCTGAATTCATTTTACTTTACATACTGTATAAATTATTAAGTTGATGTCCTAAAAATATAATTTCTTTTGCATTAATTCACTTAAAAATATAACATTCACTTAAAAATTTCTCATATAAATATAATTTGTTTTGTATTAATTCACATTAATTAAACAATTGTTTTGTCAAAAGAACAATTCTGAACCAACATTAGTGCCCAATATAATAACGCACTCGAGAAACCAAATTGATTAACTCGATAATATAATGATCCCCTTGCTGAAGAGTGAATAATATAAAAACAAAATAAGGAGTCCCGGAGATGATCGCTCGTTCTTCTACTCTCCCACCGTATCTTAAGTGAATAGCTGGAAGCACTGGAATCCTAATTAGCCATTATAAGAATATTAGCAAATTAATAAGCATATCAGTATACCATTAATTGATCCTAATTACACGATGAGCTTCGACGACGACAAGCCGATTGTTGTTCCTCCAGGTTCGTTCAAAGAATTGATATTTTTTTTTTACAAATCATTTATTTTAAGCACTATTCATCCCAATCAACCATCTTTTGTTCAATATTGGATAAAGTTATTACTCTATAACTTCAGTTCGTACTACATATTGAACGCATTGGAGTTAGTTTGCTAATATTGAAATTACTGCAGGGCCAAGACCCACCGTGCCTGGAAGAGTACAGCTGGCAATCAGAAACAACGACAAGGCACCACTCGAAGAAAACGTCCAAAAGGTGATGCTGGAACTCACCGGCGAAGAAAAAAGTCCATTGGGATTGGACCTTGTGGTGGTTTTAGATTCTAGCTACAGGATGAAAGAAGAAAAGTTACTTGAATTGAAAATGGCTCTGCTATTTCTGATGAAGAAACTCAGAGTTGTTGACCGTTTGTCAATTGTCACCTACTCCTATGAAGCAGAGATACTTTGCCCATTGCGACAAATGGCTAAAAGTTCCCAAACGGAACATGAAGATCTAATCACCTCATGGGTGGAAAAAATTGAATCGGATGGGCAAATTAATGTGAACATCGCCGACGGCCTTGAGACGGCACTGAATATTCTCAAGAACCGTTCAGTTAGCAGTGGACGTGTTGGCGTCATCATGCTTATGTTAGCTAGTGAAGAGACTAGAGGCAATGTTGCTGATGTTCCGGTAGGAAATGTACCTGTGCACACATTTGGTTTTGGTGAGCGTCATGATCCGAAGGTACAGTGGAAAATTGAATGTAAACCCTTATTTATTGACAATTTGAAGCAAAAATTTGCATGTGGTGCATTCTAATTAATTTGTTCATGTTCTTAATAGGTGCTCAAAGTTATTGCCAATAATAGTCAGCTGGGAGGAACCTACTCCGCTGTTTGTGAGGGCAACTTGAGCTTAGCCTTTTCACAGTGCTTGGCCGGGCTTCTCAATGTGGTTGCTCAGGACTTGACAGTGACTGTGAGTCAAATCAAAGATGAGTCAACCATAAAGCAGGTATCTGCCGGAAGTTATCCGCAATCCAGGGACATTGTTGCTGGTTCTATAACTATAACATTCGGCGATATCTACATCCGAGAGATCCGCAAGGTGTTAGTCGACATTCTTCTCCCTGTTACTAAAAAGGAAGATGAAGCAGATGTTCTCAAAGTCTCTTACACATACAGGTATATCAAATCACAGTAACAAGCAAACAAAATATGCATACGCGAATAACCTATGAGCATCTTGATGACTATCATTAATCTAATTGTAAATCTTATGCGGATGCAGAGTTGATGGAGAACTCTATGAGGCCAGTCCTCAGACTGTTACTGTACGCCGCAAGTCAGGGTTGAGAGCTGAAGAGCAGCAAGCACTACCAGAGGTGAGAGCGGAAGTGGTTCGTCTTGTAATTGCCGAGGTGATCAAACAAGCGATCGCTGATTCGGATATAGAGAAGTTGGCGAATGGTCTGCTTGAATTGGAGGATGCAGATATAGAGAAGTTGAAGGCCCAGCTATGGCCCGAGCTAGAGGAGCTGCTCAAATTGATGCAAATGACACGACGAATTTATGAACGAGAAGCACTTCCTTTTGCATATTCCTTACTGATTTCCCTTGCCACACAGCGTCAAACGGCAAGAGGAAGTAATATCAGTAAGTTTCAGCTCTTTTCCACTCCCGCTATGCAAGAATTCCTTGAGGAAGCCAAGAAGTCGCCTGATATGGAAGATAACAAGCAATATAACAATGATCCAGATTCATCAGGTTCGGTCCCTGTTGTCTCATCGTTCATACACTGATGTTTGTTTTACAAATCATTTATTTTAACCAATATTGATCCCAATTAGCCATCTTTTTTTGAAGATTATATAGCGTAATTATCATGATTTGGAAAATCGGCCGATTTTTCCCGAGTTGACTCAGTTGTGCGAGTTATGTGCAGAAAAACGATAAAATCAATGATAAATTGAAACAATCGGCCAAATTTCCTCTATTTCTCTTGCGTTTAGAGCCAAATTAAACTGTTTTGATAGTTAAATCGAACCAATTTGTATTTGTCCATGGATGTCAAAGACAATTGGGGAAAATAGATGCGACTCGGAGAAGAGAAGAAGCTTTAAAGGATTATAAAATGTTAGATAGACTGGGTGTACGTGAGGTGTGTACTATTATATTTGACAATATAATTGTTTCACGGTAGACCATGTTCATACCAACTATTATATGGATAAGTGATCCGAAACGGATTGTTTGAAATTTGTAATGTTTTACTGAATAGAGACAAGGGTGTATTGTGTACAGCTGTTGACACTCGACTGGTTTGTTGGTTTTTTTATTTGACTAAAAAGTAAAGAATGGGAGTATGGGATTAACCTAAAAATTTGATTGTTATGAAAATATAAAAGTAGAAATTAAAAAAAGAAGTATTTCACTTGTAAATATTAGTTAGTTTATTATTATTATTTTATTTTTAAATTATATAAGTTTTATTTTTTTAAGTAATTTCAGCACATTGTTATTATATTAATGTTTTTATTATTTGAATCAGTACAACAATGTCCTCCATTATATTTTAATACATAGAATAATAAGATGATCCAGCTAGGTTGTTAGAGCCTTTGACAGTAAAAAAAAAATATGTTATGGTTATAATGCTTGTATTATCTTACATTAGTGCATTATTTGAGTGTAATATTTTATCTTAACATAATTTTTTTGACAAATTATCTTTTATCAATTTTTTCTATTTTGTTAGTACAAAATAAGATTATGCTAAAAAAATCCGAGTTTCCGATCGATTAGGCCGATTCCGGTTGATTTATCCGATTCCGATTCAATAGTCAAGTGACCGATTCAGATTACGATTCCGATTTTCAGAATTGTACTATAACTGAAATTCATACCACATTGAATTAGTTTTGCTTAATTTGCTTATGGCTATTACTGCAGTGCCGAAACCCATCATGCCTGAAAAAGTAAAGCTGGTAATCATGCACAACAATAAGGCGCCACTTGAAACAAACATCCAAAAGGTGTTGTTGGAGCTCTCCGGAGTAAGAAGTAGTAACTTTGGGTTGGACCTTGTGGCGGTGTTAGATGTTAGCAGTAGCATGGAAGGAGATAAGTTAGAAAAAGTGAAAATAGCTACGCAACTTTTGATTAAGAATCTCCGCTTTAATGACCGTTTGTCGATTGTTGAGTATTCTAGTAAAGCAAAGAGGCTATGCCCATTGAGCCAGATGACTGAAAGTTTTCAAACAAAACTCAAAAATCTGATCAATGATTTGAAACCTCAGCCTGGAACGAACATCACTGATGGCCTTGAGACGGCGCTGAATGTTCTCAAGCATCGTTCATTTAGCAGTGGACGTGTTGGTGTTATCATTCTTATGTCGGATGGTGGGCAGAATCAAGGCGGTGATGCTGCTGATCTTCCAGTAGGTAACGTTCCAGTGTTCACATTTCGTTTTGGTGAAGATCACAATCCGGAGGTACAGTTAAAATTTCAAAATAACCTCTTACTTTTTGACCATTTCAAGAAAAAATTTACCTGTGCTGCGTTCTTATTAACTTTTTCAAGTACTTAATAGGTGCTCATCGCTATCGCCAATAATAGCTGGCAGGGAGGAACCTACGCACAGGTTTCCATGGACAACTTGTACTTAACCTTTGGCCATTGCTTAGATGAACTTCGAAAGGTGCTTGTTTGGGACCTGACGGTGACTGTCACTCAAATAAAAAATGAGTCAACAGTAAAACGGGCATCTGCCGGAAGATATCTCCACTCCGTAGACAAGGCTGCTGGTTCTGTAACTATAACATTTGGCACACTCCACAGGCATGATTTCGGCATGGTGTTAGTTCACATTCTTCTCCCTCTTACCGAAAAGGAAGGTGAAGTAGATGTTCTCAAAGTCTCTTACAGATACAGGTATATCAAATCACAGTATCTTCCAAAAAAATTATGTATATGTGTAGTTATGTACTTGTGTACAACTTATCACTACTTTGATGACTCTGAGCAGAAACAGCTTTGATGGAGAACTGTTTGTGGCCAATCCTGCCACTGTTACTGTATGCCGCACGTCAGAGTTCACAGATTTTCCAGAATCTTCTATTTCATGACACTTATACTGCACGACAGATTATTACTGGAAGAGGTCAAACTGCTTATTGCTGAGTTGATCAAACAAGCAACAGGTGTTGCTGATAAGGAGGATCTGAAAAGTGTTCGGGATGAGCTTGTCCATAGTTGCAATACATTGGGGGAGACAGGACAGGGATATGGCTAACGGGATATCTGAGGGGATAGCTGCATGATTTGAGGGCCGAGCTGGAGGAGCTGAGTGAATTGATGCAATCACAAGCAATAAATGAAAAGCAAGGCCGCTCTTTTGCATATTCCTTACTGATTTCCAATTTCACCCAGCGTGGATTGGAAAGTGATAAATTTGAGCTCTATGCCAGTCCTGCTATGCGAGAATTCATTGAGGAAGCGAAGATGTATGATGAAATAGATGATTTACATGTCTATATTGACCGGTTCATTGGTGCTATCGAATCCATTCAAATGATTATCGACAAACTTGAGGAGTGGAAAATGCAAAGGGAAGGCTCTGACTCCTCTGATGGTGATTGAGTTTTTTTTTTTTTCAAAAAGATTAATTTCTTGATTAACGACTGAAGGAGCTACGGAAGCTTCCAGTTCTTTTTCTTTCATTGGCACAGTATTTAATTAAAATATAATATTTATTTTTGTACTTATAAGCGGTGGTCAAATGACTTTATATTAGAGTATCATATAGCGTACTTGCCAGGTAATTACTAGTAATTAATTATTTCTTTATCATTTTAAATTTCTATTTTCTTGCTTTTCTTGATTAAAGGGAGCAGCATGCCACATGACCGTAAATGAATATGATAATAGAAGTTGTATGATTGAACAAATTGTGAATACTTTTTCCATAAACTTTGAACGATTGTCCTGCCAACTAATAATTCACGTCTTTAATTTCACAAGTAGAAAATTATTTTTTGTTTATATTCAATATATATTTGCTCTATGAGATTTGTGGCATGGCCGAAATTATACAATTGTGAGAAACACAAAATTTTTGAAGTTGCATATATTCACAATAAAGATTTTCCCACGCTGTAACCATACTGAACATGAAATTTAAGGTTGGTTTGATTCTGTTGGAAATTATGTAAAAAGACCATAATACAAAAGAATGAATTTCTATTAAGCAAATGCGGGATGGTTACACATTAATATCACCATTCACCAAGACGCCTATATTACAATTAACTATGATAACCTAACACCATGACAGAAACAAGGGATGGTTGCAAAATTCTAGCCTTTCTGTATCGTATTATTATATATTTAAGGAATCCAAATTCTTCTTTTACCAAAAAAATGTTCCGATCAATTTAACTTGTTACAACATTCATAAAATGGAGAGATTAAAGAGGGATGTGCACCGTCCCATAAATTGTACAACAAAAGTAATAAAATAATAAAATTAATATATAAGAAGCTCCATTAAAATAATAAAATTACCGCAGAAGCTCATTACAACAAAAGTAATAAAATAATAAAATAATAAAATTAATATATAAGAAGCTCATTACCATTAAAATAATAAAATTACACGATAAGATTACAGCAGAAGCTCCATTAAAATAATAAAATTAATATATAAGAAGCTGATTGGTATCTATCACTACTACACACTACTGCACAAGGATCTGCAACCATGTACGATACGATCGTGTATGTGAAAGTTCCAATACATAGTACACAGTTCTACCTCCATGTCTAGATACTAATCGGCTTAATTAATTACTTAATCCTCCAAATTAATCCATCAAATTAATGTATCCAATTAGTTAATTCTCCTTTTTAATTAATTAGTATATTATTTGTACATCACATCGTGTACACAATAATTATGCCAATTAATTATTTCCGCATATGTCATATAATATATGTCATATTCCTTCGGAGTTATATAATATCATCTCTGTAATTAATTTGGATCCGTATTTGTGTTGGCAATGAAATTAAAACTCATTTTAATTCTACAAGTCACAAGAGGCATCTAACATAATGCATCATAATTACCAAAACAATCCAAACAATACATATGATACGTGATGTACAATATCTCGATCCTTGTAAAAAATATACAATTGTTCGTGTTATTTTTTGGAAGCGACTAATTGTACCTAACGACTTGTACCCAGTTTTTACCCAAACCAACTGTCATTTGACTAGCGCGAATACTGTAAAACTCAATATTCCATACTGTATACCTCAATAGCAAATCATATATAATAAGTAATTCAAATTTCTAACAACCAGCGACTCTTGAAAGTGGTCCACAGTTAGTTGCTAACCGTTTGCAACTTGCACAACTTGCACAACTTGCCAAGCTGCATGTACTTCCACCGGAACCACTTCTACAACTTGCAGTACTTTACAACAAACACTGGGAATACTGTAAAAAAAAAAATTTCAAATTTTTTTTTTTAAATTTAAATTTTTAAATTTTTTTAAAATGTTTTTTCAAAATTTAAATTTTTGTAACGATACTATGAATACTGTAAAATAACAATATGAATACTATAATACACATGATGAATACTTTAAAACCACATTATAAATACTATAAAATTTAATTTTTTTGAAATTTTTTCTTTTCAAATTTTCATATTTGATATTTGTATCTAGATCATATAAAATAAGTATGATTAGTTGATTAGATTACGTTATTTATTGAGAATAAATGAGTTTAGATCTAGGAAGGATGGTCATTTGACCCGTTGTAAATCCGTTTTTTATCAATAAAATTGTTAGTGTGCATTTGAAGCCACTAACCTTCAAAATCAATTCTATGAATGGTTAGACAACTGGGAAAAAACCAGGAGGAAGAACAATCGGCTCGTCGTCGTTGAAGTGGTCGTTGTGGTAGAAGGGCATCATGATGAGATGCATGGTATATTGCTATGCTTATTAACAGAATTTGCAAATATCCTTATATTGGTTCAGAATTGTTTGTTCGTAAGGTCCGTTTTGACAAAACAATTGTTTAATGAATGTGAATTAATACAAAACAAAATAAATATATAAGAGAAATTTTAAAGTGAATGTGTAAACTATTATATTTAGTGTTGACATCAACTTAATAATTTATACTATGTGTAAAATACATTGTATCGATTTGAATAGACAGTACAACTTCCAAAATGGAAAAATGGAGTATAGAGTTTTATTGTACAAATTAGAGAAATATAATCACAATATCAAATTAAAATTAAAGAAGTAAAATAAAGATGAGTAATTATTTCTTTCGCCCATCTCCCATCGAATTCAGATTCTCCCCGGTACCGTAATAGAGAATCTTTTACCATTACTGGATCTGAACCGTTCTTTGGACTGGACAATTAATCTTACTTTTGTTTAATTGGATACTTATAAGTGAAGACAATAAGAAACATTGTTTGGTGGAGCCATCGCACAATGTTCGGGAACTTGCACAAATATTGATGTGAAATATAAAATTGCCCACACGTTTTGATGTGTTTGAAAAGAAAATTTATATACAAAATTTAAAATTATACGCAGTGTTATAGAATAATGGTATGCCAGAATAATTGAGAATAATCGACTGATTAGTTGAAAAGTCCGTAACAGTTTGATTACTGCCAACGACTAATCGACCGATTAATCGACCTAAATGGCCGTTTTTTACAACACTGATTACACATAAGTCATTCTTTCTAACACATTAAAATTTTAAATTAAAGTTCGTACTTATCTTAATAAAAAAACATTGTCAATGTAATTTTCTTTTATGCATACGAATTTGATGTATCGAAAATAATTTTGTATAGTTATATTGGAAATCAAATAAAAAATCAATGTTTTTCAGAAATTCGGTCTTCAAACACATTTTAATATGAAGATTATGTTGAACAGTTCAAAATGGCTGTTTGAATTTTAAAAATAAGTTCAAACTATTTTCTTTTCAGATTTTCTTTTTAGGTCTGGACCGTAAAATTCTACACTATATTTAGTTGAAACATAAATGTTTTATAAACATGCCTATATGAAAGTTATTTTTTGACATCATTTGAGATAAAACGAATGACCAAATGATAAATCTGCTGTTATTCATAATGAACATGAAAGTTTAAATTAATAAGTGTGCATTATACAATAACAGTTGCAAGCGTTAAATGTGTATTTTCGAGAGTTCCAGCAAACAATAAGTCTGAAGGTCCAAAATAGTTGTCTAAATATACTTTTTGAGGAACTCATAAATGACCTAAGATCTAGATGTGTTAAGTTTCTCTAAAAATGAAGACAAAAAACAGCAAAAAAAAACGGGATCGACTAACAGTCCCCCCCATTCAGTCCCCTAAACGTTCCCCCGCTAACTAACGGTCAAAGTACAACTGGGGACCACTAAACGTCCCCCCATTCATTGATTAAATTAATTCACATCCTAATTCATCAAGTATTCATACCTAAGATATTAAATATTCATCTATAATACATCAAGTATTCACACCTAAGATATCAAGTATTTAAAAAAAAACTGGACACATCACTCACCCATCTTTTACACGTTTTTCAAGGTGGTTTTTTTTCTCCGTTCAATCTAACCAATATTTCTGACGATCTATGAGGAATTTTACAAATCTAAAACCACGAACGTCTTCTACACAATTTTCTCTTTCAAATGAGATCCACACAAGTATTCATACCTAATCGAGCAAGTATTCATACCTAAACGTGCAAGTATTCATAATAGTGGTTCCGCCAGTGGGTATTGACAGTTAGATGGGGACCACCACCAGTGCTACATTCATTGATTAAATTAATTCACATACAAAATGGAAAGTATTCATACCTAAGATATCAAATATTCATATATAATTCATCAAGTATTCATACTAAGATATCAAGTATTTAAAAAAAAACTGAACACATCACTTACTCATCTTTTACACGTTTTTCGGAGCCAGTAATGACCAGCCTGAATTGGGAACCACAACCAAAAAGTCACGTGGATCACACCACCAGTGCTACATTCATTGATTAAATTAATTCACATACAAAATGAAAAGTATTCATATCTAAGATATCAATATTCATATATAAATCATCAAGTATTCATACCTAACTATCAAGTATTTAAAAAAAAACTGGACACATCACTTTTACACATTTTTTAAGGTGGTTGTTTTTTTCTCCGTTCAATCTAACCAATATTTCTGACGATCTATGAGGAATTTTGCAAATCTAAAACCACGAACGTCTTCTACACAATTTTCTCTTTCAAATGAGATCCATGATGACATACTTTTAAGTTATCTGTCACACAAGTATTCATACCTAATCTAGTAAGTATTCATACCTAATCAAGCAAGTATTCATACCTAAACAGATCTGGGAGATGAAACTGGGAGAGTCTATTCATCAATAATTCTAAAATTCTGTATACCTCAATAGAAAATTACGTAGAATATGTTCATGGTTTCTGAAAGTTTATTCATCAATAATTCTAAAATTATTTTTATTGAAAAGAAGTCTAATTTTAAACACTTACCAATGATATAATTATATTTTTCATAAAAACGATTTGTAAATATAATTGCCTTATTTCAAAGTAATGATTATGTTTCGGAATATTACGGATGATTTTCATATCATAAACTTAATAAATATTGTTTCACCAACTAACTTATTTAATTATAAACATGCATAAATATTAATTTAGAAACCATATTTCATGGTTTAGGTTCGAGTGCTGAAGTAAAGGGAAACGTAGAGACATCATGCCCCACAACAATAGGTACGGGTTTTCTGGACATTGTCAAATTGTTACTTACCATTTTGTGTGCATTTTATTTATTTATTTTTGGAATTGTGCATGTTGAATCGAACGATCCTTTTGGCTTGTTTAGAAATACAATTAGGATTATTCATATCGATCATGAGACTTGTAAGTAGGATGTGTTGAACATGATATTGTGTAGTGTTAAATGAAATAAACATGGAAGGTAACAGATAAGTTAAAGGAAAGGGGCCAACGTGTGTTGAACGCATATTGGAATGTATACATTGGGTCTGGGTTCGACTAGACCTCTCGACGTGGCGTTGGTTGGATTTCCCGTCACGGGTCAAAATCTAGCGTAGGGTGGATTTCCCGTCTAGTGCGATAGCCAATATCTAGCGTAGGGTGGATTCCCCGTCTAGTGAGAAAGTCTTCCGTTGTTGGATGGATTTCCCAGCGGATTGGCGGTCTTCTAGTGTTGGATGAATTTCCCATTGGATTGGCAAATAAACATATTAATGGAAAACTTGAAAGATAACTAAAGAGGTGTGTGTGATTTAAATATGTATTAGTAAGATTGCATGTGAGGATGTAATTTCAATATCATGTTTGTGTTAATAAGTCAATTTGACAAACTCGGGACTGGAACTAAATCCCATACTGAGAGACTGTTCGATCTCTCACTCGTTCCACTTTTATGTGGGTTCCAGGAAATGATGAAGCCAACGGGGACCACGAATAGGAGAGATGCAGATCAGGAGGGCAACGAGCAGATGGCTCAAGTATCTTTTTATTTTTCTTTTAGTTAAACTTTAATTCTCTCTTTGAAAGTGGATACATTGACTGATATGGCAATTATCGGTTTGTTTGCCATGTTTGTCTTGATCTCATGCTGAATGTATGTTATGTACTTGAATTACTTGTGGTTTTAAAAGACTTTGTTTGACTTTAAAATGTTGCATGGGTATTTATTATTGATAATGTATGTGATGCGTACACGCCTTATGTGTAAATACATGGCGGGTTGTCTCGGGGTGTGACAGACCGGTGTAAGTGGGGGTTGGTTGTGAGGGCTACAGGCTTTGGTAATGCTTGGGCCATCACGAAGACTAAGGGAAAGCACACATGCCACACTGAGGCATCCAGGTTAGATCATGCGCAGTTGACGTCCGCTATGGTCGCCAACTGCATAAAAATGTCTTTGGAAAAAAATGTTGATATTAGTATCAGAGCTATCAGGGACCTGGTTGCTGAAAGGTATGAGGGCATTGTCCCAAAGTACAACAAACTGTGGCGTGGTAGAGAGTTAGCGATTGCCCGGGCATTTGGTAGTTGGGAGGGGTCTTACGCGCTGATTGTCTCTTTGTTGGAGGCAATCAAAAGGGAAAATCCAGGAACCCAATATAAAATTGTTTCAAAGCCAACCACTAAGCCAGGGTATTGGTATTTCATGAGGGCAGCATAGGTATGGGGACCATGTATAGAAGCAGTAGGTCACCTCAGACCCGTTATCAGCATCGATGCTTATTTCTTGTCAGATAGATACAAGGGTAAGTTGTTGATTGTAACCAGATTTGATGCGGAGAACCAATTAATCCTGCTAGCATTTGGACTGGTAGAGAGCGAGGATTTTGAGAATTGGGGGTGGTTCATGAAGTGGGTGCGAGAGTTTGTATTGGTCCAAATAGATTTATGTGTGTGGTATTTGACCGGCACAAAGGCATAAAAAATGTGTTCGTACTAGATGATCTGGGTTAGTCCGAGGAGAACGGGTAGTGTGCTCACCGCTACTGCTCTCAACATGTGTTTGAGAATTTTGAAAAGCACACTCAGGAAGCTGCTTTCAAATTGTTCAAGATTATGGTTAAAAAGAAGAAAACAATAAGCTTACAAAAAGGCCTTGATGTAATCGGAAGACGAAATCCTGATTGGTTGACATACTTGGATACATGTGTCAAGTATAATGAAAATGACGAGGGAGAACAGGCTAAGCCATGGAAGGTGTATCAAGCTATAGACAACGGGACTCGTTGGACCATAATGACTAGCAATGGTTCTGAATCGCTCAACAATATCTTCAAAACTTCTCGCAGGTTTGTAATTTATAATTCTCATAGGTTATATTTATTGAAATATTTAGGTTCTCTTTATTTAATTGTAAATTTTAATTCTCGTAGGTTACCAGTTGCCGTAATTATTGAGGAGACATTCTACAAATGTGTCAACTGGTTTGTTGAAACAAGGAGAAGGCCGTGCAATGCCAATTAGAGGGTCAGCTTCATCCACTTGTGTGCATGCAAGGCTGACGGAGCACATCGATAAGACTAAGAAAATGAGCGCGATTGTATTCAACAAAGCTGGACAATTTATGGTGACCTCACATGGTGAGAAAATTTCATTTGACATAGAGAGAGGCAAATGGGTGTACACGTCTCAAGACTGCAGGTACAAGGTCATTGTGAAGAACGATAATGAGGTGGAATGCGCGTGCCAAAAACCTCAGCTCACCGGAATACCATGTGTTCATGTGATGGCGGTGTGTTGTCTAAGGTACAAGTATCTACTAATAATTTCTTAATCATTACTATAATTGAGGATGACGTTACTTACAAATGTGTGAAAAATATAGGAACTTCAATCCAAATGCCTTCGTAAATTACTACTACAACATTCAAACACTCATCGACACATGGAGTGGTGAATTTCACGTGTATGACAATCAAATTGACTAGAAGGCAGACAAAAGGGTCACCAGACCAACAGAGCAACCCTCGAAAAGAATGCGAGAAAGAGAATGGATGCTAGAAACCGTACTCAATAAGGTAATTTTTTTTTTTAAATTACATATCACAAAATTAACAATTGTTGTAACAATAGATATTTTTTTTCCTGCAGTTTCATCGTTCAAGAGGTGGTTATGTTGTGCTTAATATTTTTTTCTGCAACAATATTTCAATTTGTTTTTTAGATGGAATGTGTGTTATGTTGTAATAGACTTTATGTTGTGTTGTATTAGGATTTATTAATTATGTTGTAGTAGACTTTATATTGTGTTGTAGTAGAATTTATTTGTTGTGATTTTATTTGTGCTATTTTTAGTTAAAACTAGCTAATTTTTGAGTTTTTCTAACTTTTAAGGAAAATAAAATTATAAAACAAATAAACTCCACAGAACCAGAATAGAATTCATAATTCTAAATATTTGAGTAATTCCAAAATTCCAAAACAAAAACAGAACAAAACCAATCTAAAAAATGGTTTGGTGCGCCTCCCCAGTCCGCGCACCAAATCGGTGCCCTCCCTCAATATGCGCACCAGACCAATTTGGTGCGCGGACTGAGGTCGCGTGGGTGGTAAGAATGAAAAAAAAGTGGTTTGGGTGGTATTGATTTAATTTGTATTTTATGGGGTGGTAGCTAAAAAAATTTCGGTAGAGGAGTGGTGCATGACCGGATCATGCTTGCATTATTCAAAATTGTGCATTTTTAGGGTTTCAAATTATCTTTCATTTTGAGCAGACTGTAGACCTCATGTGAAATCAGCTGAAAAGGTCTTTGATCTGTTTGGGCCTTCAGGCTCCAGAAATTATAAAGAAA
Source organism: Carex parvula (assembly GCA_025461045.1). NCBI lineage: Eukaryota > Viridiplantae > Streptophyta > Magnoliopsida > Poales > Cyperaceae > Carex > Carex parvula. The sequence continues at coordinate 274,489 of JAJGRW010000594.1, forward strand.
AAAAAGGAAAAGTTAGTGGTACCGGGCTTGGGATCTGTCTAGAAAAAGAAAAAAAAATTATGTTGGGCCGAGAACATTAAATTTTATGTTTGATCAGATTATGTTGTATACACTTTTAGTTATCTATACATAACCATATAAATAAAATATTAACAATTATCAGTACATAATTTTTAGTGTATAAATTATGAACTTAAGAAAAACAACTTGATATTATTTAAGTATTAGTTCCGGTACAATAAAGAGAATTATGCAAATATATATATATATATATATTAAAAGTAGTCAATCTATAAAAGGTCATAATCATTATTGCTTGGTCCAAGTCAATATTTTTAGCTGCCGTAACTATCATTTCATTTTATTTTACTCCGAAGCAACAGTAACATGAAATTTCTCATGTTATGTATTAAGAAATGATTGGTCGGCATAAATATAAGATAATCTTATCTTGGACTTGTTATGTATATTATGAGACATAAAAATATAACACGAAACAATTGTATATTTTTTATGAGGATCGTGATATTGTACAGCATGTATCAATGTGTATTGTTTAATTAATCATAATGCGTTATACTATATGCCTCTTATGACTTATAGAATTAAAATAATATATATATATATATATATATATATATATATATATATATAAATATATAGAGATAGACTATGGTGAGTTGTGAAGTAAAACATCGTTTTACTTCACACCATATTTTTATTTTGAAAATCCAAATAACCGATCAACATGTTATAAATATATATATATAGAGAGAGAGAGAGAGCTGGGCTATGGTGAGTTCTGAAGTAAGAGGTCATTTTTACTTCACGCTCATATTTTCATTTTGAAAATCCAAACAACCGATCCGAACCGCTCAACATGTTCTCTATATCGAAATGTGCTTGGAGACTAAATTTTACATTTTTTGGAATTTGTTTACTATTTATTAAGCCACTTTGAAAATCGTTAATCCGGTGGTCCAGAAATTTTTACTGTTTTTACTGTTCACAGTGGATCAGCGATTTCAAAGTGGCTTAATAAATAGTAAAAAAATTCCAAAAAATTGTAAAATTTAGTCTCCAAGCACATTTCAATATTGGGAACATGTTGAGCGGTTCGGATCGGTTGTTTGGATTTTCAAAATAAAAATATGGCGTGAAGTAAAACGTTCACAACTCACCATAGTCTATCTTTCTCTCTATCTATATATATATAGATAGATTGTTGTAAGGAGCAATTAATTGTAGAGATGAGATTATATAACTCCAAATAATTATGACATATATGATATGACATGTGCGGAGATAATTAATTGACATAATTATTTGTGTACATGTGTTGTACAAAAAATATACTAATTAATGAAAAAGGAGAATTAATTATTTGGATTACTTAATTTGATGGATTAATTTGGCGGATTAATTAATTAATTAGGTCAATTATTTTCTAGACACGGTTTTGGAACTGTTACAATTTATGGACATTTTCACATACACGATGTGGATTTGTGTAGTAGGGATAGATACCATCTTCATTTATTTTATTTTAGGGATCGACTAACAGTCCCTCCATTCAGTCCCCTAAACGTCTCCCTAACTGTCAAAGTACAACTGTCAGTCTCTCATTCAACATACATTAATTCAGTCCCAAAATGGAAAGTATGAATACCTAAGATATGAAGTATTCATATATAATTCATCAAGTATTAATACCTAAGATATCAAGTATTAATTCACATACAAACTGGGGACCATTACTTTTCGGGGGCAGTAACTGTCAGACTGCATTGGGGACCACAACCAAAAAGTCACGTGGATCACACCACCAGTCCCCCATTCATTGATTAAATTAAGTCACATACAAAATGGAAAGTATGAATACCTATTAAGTATTCATATATAATTCATCAAGTATTCATACCTAAGATATCAAGTACATAAAAAAAAACTGGACACAATACCTACTCATATTTTACACGTTTTTCAATGTGGTTTTTTTTTTTCTCCGTTCAATCTAACCAATTTTTAGGACGATCTATGAGGAATTTTGCAAATCTAAAACCACGAACGTATTCTATTTTTTTTTCTCTTTCAAATGAGATCCATGATGACATACTTTTACATGTTTTTCAAGATATCAAATATTCAAATATGGAAAGTATTCATACAAAATGGAAAGTATTCATACCTAACATATCAAATATTTATATATAATTCATCAAGTATTCATACTTAAGATATCAAGTATTTAAAGAAAAAAACTGGACTCAAATATGGAAAGTATTCATACCTAAGTTATCAAATATTCATATATAATTCATCAAGTATTCATACTTATGATATCAAGTATTTAAAGAAAAAAACTGGACTCATCTTTTACACGTTTTACACGTTTTTCAAGGTGATTTAATGATTGACAAAGTTAGTTAGAATTGGGGGGACGTTTAGGGAACTGGAGTGGGGGGACAACATCTTTATTTTTTATTTTATTATTTTAACGGAGCTTCACATGGTGCTTATTCGATAATCTTTTCCCTGAAGTCTTTTGTGGTGTCGGTGAATCGGACAATATATAAACATTCATTTCATCTCTTCATTTTATGTAATTTAATGACTTAAAAAAAAGTTGTAGCCTTCCTACTATTGTGTATATATGTACATCAGCTCAGCAACACTGACCCCACCACGTGTCAAGCTCTATTTTTTGGCTTGATTTGATTTAATGCAGCATGTTAGTTCAAATTAATCTCTGGTTGTCTTGGTGAACGGTGACATTAATGTATAACCATCCCGCATTTTCTTAATAGAAATTTCTATTTTGTATTATGACCTTTTATATAATTTGCAACGGAATCAGACCAACCTTAAAATTTCATATTCAGTATGGTCACAGCATATCAAAATCTTTAGTGTGAATATATGCAACTTTAAAAGTTTCGTGTTTCTCAAAATTGTGGAATTTCGGCCATGCGACAAATCTCGGAGAGCAAATAAATTTTTAATATATATATTTTTAATAAAAGTGGACATAGCCACCGATTTCATATATGAAACCACAAGCTCTTAATTAGCTGAAAAGAGGTATCAGAAAATTGTACCGACTTCTACAGCTAAGTCTTGCATCAGTTTCTTACAGCATATATCACAACTACATTTACTAATATAACCCTAGAGAAATCTGAAATACCAAATACAAAACAAGTCATATTCAACAAAATAACAAGCACTGAAATACAAATATTACTAAAATTTAATAGCAAAAGTTGTTCAGTGTGAGTCATCTTCAATGCTACTTTGATTGGTTTCAGTTCTTTAAGATGTTTCTTGAATTTGTATTGCTCATGTTATTTTCTTATATTTGAACTCAGTGTGTTGTTTGGTTTATGTTGGCTGTTTCTAAGGATAACTAGATTGGAACTGAATACCGCACTGAAATATTATCAACCTCTTACCGTTCCACTTTGCGGGTTCTAGGTACAAAGCGCGAAATTAAGAAACAAGATGTATAGCTTGAAGAATTGTGAGATTTTCCACAGAGTGAATTATTTGCTTCAAATAAATCTGCTAGGGTATTTCAGTTGTATTTATTTACACCGTAGTAGGTTTATTTTTAATTGGCTTACACATATATTATGAAACGTAAAAGAGAGTTTTATTATGTATTGTGGCTCTTGTCTTGTCATTGGTAATGTATGTATATATATGATTGTGTATGATTAGTGAAACACCTTGCGCTGATGAGCGCGGCGGGTTGTTGTCGGGACGTGAAAATTAAAAATTTATAATTATGACATGTAAACTCTTCACGTGTAAAATAAATCGATTTTAACGGTTTGGATTCATCGTTTAAAGCCAATCCGAGAGCGTTGGTGAGCTTAAGAACACCCTAGTGTAACAATAAAATGCTTCATTCTTCTTTTTTAAATTTCATACTTATGATTGTGTTGTACTTTGAAATTTCCAGATTTGATTTCCCGAGTAGGAAATCAACTTTTCGCCCTTGTGTAATCTTATATAATCAATAGTGGAACTTGCTAATTAACATATGAGATTGACCGGACTTGCAAAACTAAAATCATTGGCGGCTGAAATATCGATTTATTGAATATCCCACATTGTTGTTCTGATATATATAATTACAACCTGCATCAGAAGAAAATGATCTCATACAGACTAGAAGTCAACTGATATATAATTCAGTCCAACACGAACCAAGACAGGCAGTAAAAATTACTAGCCATGTGATCTAATATTGAATAAATTAATTTAATAGTTTTAGTAATTAATCATAATAATTTTAGTAATTTAAATGTTTTAGTAATTTTAGTAAATAATCATAATAATTTATAAATTAATTTTTAAAAAATTCAACAACTCGAAAATTAATTAAACAAGTTAAGGCTTTCTGGGACCGTCCTATATATACGTTTTTATGACATAGAACTTGTTCAAATTTAAAGTACGGACAATTCGGGGTTGGAGTTACACTAGTACAGAAAATGCTACTAACTACAGTAAAAAATGGGCTTCTACACAGTTTTCGAACCGTGTCCATGGAGTCATGTACAATAGGTCGCTAAATTTTACACGGTTTTCAAACCGTGTACGAAAACACTAATTCTACACTGTTTTTCATTAAATTTCATCGATTTTTTTCACCATACACGATGTTTAAAGTAAAACCGTGTATAAAAACATGACAACTTATTATAAATAAATAAATAACACACAACTCCCGTGAAACTCCTTTCCTACCCTTGTTTTATTTCATTGGTAAAATATAAGTTATTTTACAAGAGAGAACATCCTCCTTTACATCATACATTATTGCGGCTAGCGAATATTCTTTGTTGCTGATCTACCTTCCTTATTAGTTGTCATGAAACCATAGATCTGAAATCAAATAAAACTCTAGATCGGAATTCAAATTAAACTGAATTTCGAATATAACACTAAATGACTATATTTACCATTATATAAATAACAATTAGAATTACATCACATATTAGTAGTTACATGAATAACATTCTAACTAAAAAAATAAAAATATAACAAAAAACTCTAGATATAATACTTCACACATTTACATGAACAATGCCTAACAAGAAGTATGGTAAAGGACAAAACATAAAAAAATAAAAATGAAAAACTTAATTAGGAACTTCAACTCAAGTTTTGAGGCTCTTCCCTTTGTTTTATTTGGAATTCTGAATTTCAAAAAACGCATTTATCTTCTCGCCAGCTTTCCTAAAAGTGGTCATTTGAAGTTTCGTCGTCGGAAATTATTTTTTTGGTGAAGATATCATCTCTCTTACCTTAACCCTTGCTCTAGCCTGGCCTGTTTAGAGATGCATTATGACAGGAAGGCACGGATCGATGACATGAAAAAATTAGTATTATTTTCATCACACACGGATTATAGAGTAAAACCGTGTAGAATTGTTTGAGCATCAGAAAATGCTCGTCCAGAAATACTCTCGAGAACTTCCAAAAATGCCCTCCATATAGTTTTTAATAAAAAACCATCTACAATTTGAGCATATTTCTGGAGAAATTTTTTGGAGAAGTGTTTTCTTTGTTTTTTTTTACAAAGAAAAAGGGTCTAGCGAAAAGTGTTTTCTTTTTGCTTTGGAGACGGATATAGTGGGAATTTTGAGAAAACGTGTACAATATGCACTGTATGGTGTGTTTCTCTAGTAGTGTTATATGAAGTCGGATTCATTTAAATATAATGTGAAGGAATATAAAATTATTAATATTAAATTATGCTGCTTCTCTAGTGATACTAAAAAAAGAAAAAGAAGAAGCAGCTGAAACTTGTGCTACTAATACCACTTGAGAAGCCGGAAAGTATAAATAAAAAAGAAAAAATAAATAAATTGAAATGACATGAAATGACATGAAAACTTTATAACATCCGAATTGATACATTTAAAGCGAGAACATTTTATAGGTTTTGCAATCTTGATTTATAGGGTACATGAATTTGTGAAGTTGGCTCAGGTCAAATATTAGGTAATTGAACTAATTTAAAATAGATGTAGTTACAAAGAAAAAAATATTACATAACCTCCAAGTCAAAAAAAAAAGAAAGATAAAAGAGACTGGTTCAGTACTGGAAGTTAAATCCTATGTTGGATCAAACTGAATGAAAAAAATGGTGCCTCGACTTTCATAATGTTTTGTATGTCGTTCATATTTTGCAGCCATGTCATCTTTGTTGACTAACATGTGATATAGATTGATATAGATTGATCACAATAATTATGTACAAACAAAATAATTAAATAAAGCAGCAATACTATTTTGTTGTTTTACATACAATATAATTATTAAGGAATCTTACCTTGACAATATTGTCACCATATTTAATGACAGCTGATACAGCAAGCCCACTACAAATAAAAAAATATCATGATTTTAAAACTAACTAGCATTTATTAACATTTGATGATTTCAATGAAATGACTATATTGAAAAAGTAAAACAAGAATAGTATATTAAAAGGAAAACATTTCGTAGGAGTTTTCACTTAGCTGTCCCCATGAAGCCAATGAGACCGCATCCTCTGAGGTAACAGAATTTTTTAGTTTCAATCCGGACTATCGGATCAGAATCCGGGTCAATCCGGCCCAAGCCTGTAATGAACGGACCGGATTCAAACTAAAAAATTCTTTTACCTCAGGTGATATGAATTCGAAGCCAATGAACTTTCCTTTTATAGATAGGAAGGGGCAATGCAGAAGTCGGAAGTAGATAGAAATGAGGAAAGAAGCACTTGAATTTCAGGATAAATCAGTTGAGGTATGACTGTACGAGTAATGTCATTAGGTATAGTTCACTGAGTCCAGATGAACTGCCCAATAAGCCAGGCCAATCTGGCCCGAGATGGAATGCACAGAGCCCCTTTAATATTCGTGCTAAAGCAGATCAGACGGTCCAGATCTAAACTCAAATTTGAGTTAACTCAGGTGATATGAATTTTTGTTCACTGACCTCCCATGAAATTTTAAACAAAGAAAAGTAACCTGAATGCTTGGTTCATGATCATGGCAACGGTGATAAGTGAATAGCCATGAAAGAAGCCTCTGTTTACAATTAAGAGAAAGGTTATGTAAATAAGATGAAAGTAGATAGTGATTCGTAAAACAAATGCAGTTATATATCAATATCTAAGATATTTACTTCTCCAGAATGTCATCAAAATCATGAATCCAAATCCAGATAAAATTGAACGCCATGCCAAAGATATACAGCCAGAAATTCTGCACATTTATATTTCTCGAAAGCCGCTTCTTCATAATTGCCTGTATGTAAGATAAACACCAAAAACTGGTTGCTAGTGAAATGAGAAACTAAAAACTCACATTTATATCTGCTAGTTGGTCAGGGTCAAGATTTAACTCGACATTTTGTGCTTGATTATAATTCTCTGTGAAGTAAAGAGCGTAAATTTCTTAATTAATCCATTAGATGTAGTATACATATTAATGCATACGAAAGCCTATTATCTAAATTGTATCCTAAAAACCAAGTGGTTCAAATCAACACAATATTATTTTCAAATGAAAAGGGTCAAGCAGAAGAGTTGGCCCTGGGCAAGGGAATTTTTTATATATAGAAATTATATTACATAAAGAGTACTGGGGCTTTTCGAGCGCATAGATGGATCCAAAAAAAAAATCCAAACTTTGGAGCCGAAATTTGTTTTGGATCCAAAGTGTATTTTTTTTTTCAGCCATTCTTGCTATTTCAGAAAAAATTCCAGCCACTCTTTCTGTTTCAAAAAATAAACCCAGCCACTCTTTCAGAGAAAAAAAAAAACACTTTGGATCTGAAACTTATTTTTGGATCCATTTATGCCATCAAAAAACCCCAGCACTCTCTGTTTCCCTTTACTATTTAATAATAATTTCAATCAATAAAATATTCTCCAGGGCAATTTATGACCTGCTGCAGGTCATGCCAATCCCTGTCTAATTTTTTTTATTTAAAAAAATAATAATAGCCCAACCTGAACCCTATATCCCTATGCAGTGTTAGACAAGTAGACTATAGTAGAAGAACAAACCTCAGTGTATACCCCAGCAAGGCCACTTAGGAGTGCCATAATCTGATAAATTGAAAATTGAGGTGGAAATTAGGTTATCCGGGCATAATTGTAATAATAGACAAAAAGTATAATCAAGGAATAGTTAGGAAGCTCACAATGGCATAAGCCCAATCATATATATTTGACATATTCTCCTTGGCACTGCATTTGATGCAACAATTAAATTTAAGCTGCTCATATAGCATAGAAAAAAATTTATACAAAATTACAATTTTGTATCATTTAGAAATATTTGAAAAAGAAAAGAAAAATACACCAATTTTTTTGTTGTGCTGAAAAAGGGATATTTCCATTAAAATTTGGCAATATTGGCTTGAATTCCTTGTGCTGGCTTACAAGGTAGGGGCAATTTAGTCATAACCAGACAAATATAAGGCATTATTTTAACAATTTCAGACTTTCCACAAAAGAGTTGACATGAACATGATTCCGGTGGTGATTTTTCGAGTTGAGAGAGCTCATCATTGCTACTAAATTTTTTAGAAATATTTGCAAAAATAATACACTAATTTTTTGGCTGTGCTGAAAAAAGGATATTTCCATTAAAATTGGCAATATTGGCTTGAATTCCTTGTGTCAGCTTACAAGTAGGGGCATTTAATCATAACCGAACAAATATAAGGCATTATTTTTACAATTTCAGACTTGCCAGAAAAGAGTCGACATGAAATATGATGCCGATAGTGAACTTTCGAGTTGAGAGTGCTTACGTAGGATTAGTCCGGAGTTGGGCATTAGTGCGGCCGAGAAATAAAAGAAGAAAAGCAGCCCATTGAATGTTACTTAACCTGAAATAAGAAACCAGAAGGATTATTACTGGTACAGAACCAAACGAAGTGGTTCTTACCAGCACATTTTGGTACCAACCCTGACCTTTTGGTCTGATCAGGTTAGGTTCAGTCATGCCTGGGTTCAAAATGATTTAAATTCAAGCTACTCCAGGCAGAAATTAGGGGTGTTTATTGCATCCGATTTATTTTGTTTACAACCAAACTGACAAATTTTGGATTAAATGGTTCGGTTCAATTGAATTTTTGAATTACTTCGGTTTTTTATATTTGGTTCAGTTTTATGTCTCTTATTTTGGTTCAACCAAACAAATCGATAGTTACTTGAATTACTTCAGTTTTTTATATATTTGGTTCGATTTAATCTCTCTTATTTTTGTTCGACTGATAAATATCTTGATATTTATTTGTATCATTATTAAATGTATTTGTGTATGCATTGAGTTTTGACCTTTTAAACTTTAATCTCTCTTATTTTGGTTCAACCAAACAAACAAAATTTACTTCACTTTTTAGGTTCGGTTGTTATTCTGCAGACAAGATTAATTTGATTAGTTTAGTTAGATTTTTGAAACCAAATAAAATTTAGATTTGACTATTTTAATTCAGTTTTAACCGAACTGACCAAAAGAACACCCTTATCGATCCGAGCCTGATTGCTCATCTGTTCAAGACAATGGCTTCCAAATATATCTCTTTAAATTTAGGCAGGTTATGCTGGACAATTTAGAATTTTTTAGAAATAAGAAAATCAGGATATAAACTAAGCCAGGTCAGAATGTGGTTGCTTACTTTCTCTTGAGAATTATACGGTATAAGATGCCAGTGCTTATGATGTTAAGGTTCTTCAGAATCTGGTACCCAGGAGCCTCCACATAATAAAATATGTAGTACTGACAAGCAACAAAACATATTATCAAATAACCACTGATGTTTTTTAATTGAAACAAAATTAGTAATTCAAGAATAAACTTTCAGTTCTGAAATTGAAGAATACTTGAAAGGTTAAGACCAGATCAATTAAAAAAAATGAAACAGTTAAAATTGCACCGGTATTTACCAGTACAGAACCAGAAGCAGGCATCAATGAACACTGGTAGAAATAAGCACCTGTAATAAATGTTTCGCCATATAGAGAAGTGCAGGAATTGGATACAGCTTTGCTTCATCAAATGTCGTACTTAACTTGTTATCTTCGGAAACACCTTCAGTTTTCCATATTCTGGTAAGAACTGCTAGTGACATGGCACATTTCATTGTCTCTACCTAGAGAGAGAACGAGAGAGAGAGAGGCATCGGTACATATATAGCAGTAATTCAAGTATGGTAACAAATATAATGCCTAGCGTCAAGCCAAAGTGCCGTTCATGGTAAGAACTCTTAATCATTGAACTGAAATGCAGATATGAAATACAAATTCGAAAGTTACATAAGTAAATTATAAATTTACCAACCAAGAAATTTGAGGTGGTGACACTATACTTGTACTTCGCAAGTTTCTCATCCTCTGTAGGATCTTTTGGACTAGTTGTCGATTACTTCGACCAATATATAAGTATAGCTGAGAACTAGTCAGAATCGTCAGAGCACATATCACGAATGCCCTGAAAGAATGATAGAATTAACAATTAATAAACATTCAAAATCAATAATTGGATCTCTACTGGTACTGAGTAAGGGCACAGGTCAGAGTTCTTTTGGGCTCCTTTGATATTTAGTTTGGTTTATTGGCTTGAACTACAGTTAAATCTGCACTGGTAGCATAAATAGTTAAATATGATACACAATATTTGCAAAAAAAAGAAAAAAAACAAGTAACATTACTGTAATTGAGCTAATTCATTTTGGTGCCGAGAAAAAAGAAAGCTACTATACATGATATTAAAAAAAAAAAAACTCTTACTTTAACTTCCAGCTGATTTTTTTGGGTGAGTTAGTCACTGCAATGGGAGCACCTGCAATACATTTAGATAGATAAGGGAGTGAGAAAATTAGTAAAGAAAAGAAAAAAAAAAAGGGTAGAGATTTTTAAATCTCTTTAGTTAAAAGTGATTTCTGATAGTGTGTTATAGAATCCAAATATAGAACTTACTGCCAGAAAGAGGTGCCTGCGCTTCTGCGTCCTCCTACAACAATCAAGTTTCAAAATTCCAATATCAGTAGTAGTTCAGAGAGATTACTTGAAATGATGAATGCTGGTACATGTCCTGTACCAACAAAGATGCTATGTCTGGTATCTAATGCCTTTTAACTCTGTGATTTCAATAGATATCTGTCAGGTTTTTCACCTCACTTCAATAAATAAAAAAAAGATGGCTTATACCATATCATAACCTTGTCAGATGCCTATTTGCAAATATTTATATTGGAAGGCAGAAATGCAATACAATGTTTTGCAGCAACAAGAGCAGGAACTGGTACTTGCAGAGTAACATAACCACAATTTTCACATACAAATCAGTTAAAGCAACGCTATCCTCATTTACATTGCGAATAAACATTCTTTTAGATGAAAGTGAGTCATTCCTCATCGATTTCCATTGTTCGAATATAAAAGGCTAGTACCAAAAAACTGGTATCAATCTTTGATATTTTTACATATAACAGCTACATTAGTAACATTACCACAGAATAGTATTGCCTATTGTTCACTACTCACAAATATGTAAGACACATTGCAAATAAACATCAAATAAAATTGTATATACCAGACCACTATCCAACATTCGCCTCATTCTCCCTTCCGATTCCTCCCTCTTTTACTCTCTTCTCTTTCTCTCTTGTCTCTCTCTTGCTTTCTTTTTCTCCGTCGGGGTCTGAGGGCTCGTGCTAGGGGCTCCGTTCTGGCCCCGTAAGACACGGAGTAGAGAGCAGGTGGTGCAGCGCGACGCGTGGTTGGGGTAGCGCGGCGTGACGAGTCGGCGCAATGCAAGCAGCGGTAGGGTGGCACTGGAGAGCGGGTGTGTCGGATCTCGCTGGTGAGTCGCGGGTTTGCGGTGTTCGGGTGGATTTTGGGATCGGGAGGAGAGAGAAGAGCGATGCGAGAGAGTGAGCAAAAGAGTGGTGGATTAAGGTAAAAGAAGGTGGTACATATTAACGGAGATTAATCCAAATATAATCAATAATTAATTCAAAGTACTTCCTCAATTAATCGAATCGAACCAGGGGAAAATTTTGGGTCCGATGGGTATCGGACCCAAAGTGAGTTCGACGGGTTCGCTTCGCTCACTGTCCGATCTGCTTTACAATTCACGCCCGCAACTTTCGCGTCTGCTTTAAAATTTGTGCGCACGAATCGTAAAGTGGATTGGATTAGTCCAATGGGCATTGGACCCAAATTAGAGTCCGATGGGCATCGGACCCAAGCCTTTCTCATCGAACCAGTACCGCACTGAACCGGAGTGCGCATCCTCTGAGATATCTCATTTTTGCATGACCGGACACATATTTTGCATGACCGACGTGTCCGGTGCCTATTCGGGGATAGCATGGGAGCCAGTATTATTTGAGCTTTGAGATTCGTGCAGAACGTATTTGAACGGTTGAGATTTTTCAGTCACGCAAAATATGAGATATCTCTGAGGATGCGAATTCCTGAACCGAACTCAAACTCAATTCATGAGCTAACAATGAGTCGGCTGGTATGGAAGGTGTGGTGGGCGTCAAATTTGGTCCAATAATTGATGATAACTGTCCGATCTGTGTTAAGCACTGATCGATATGTGATTTGCGTTATCATAACTTCATAAGGTTGTTCGTACGAAATTTAATATCGTTGTGACACTGATCGGACGGTTCCCTTCCCTCGTTAAGCACCGACACAACAATTCCTATATATGTTCTCTGATCGATATGCATTATAATAGCAAGTTCGTGCAATTTTTAATGTCCATCAGCTGCATCTCGATCCCCTTACAAAAGTTATGATAAATTATAATTTATCATGTGAAATCCATCAAGAAACTTGATTATATTATTTGTGAAAAATCTAATCGGACTGAATTATCTTTCACAAAGGAATTATTGCATTGCTATCATTTTTTTACCATTTCGAAAATCACAAATATGCACAGGAAGGAATATGGTCATTGTTATAATCATAGAAGGAAAAATCGGTATCGGGATCGGGATCGCTCGGAAAAATCGGTATCGGGATCGGGATCGGCACCGAGCGATTCCGATCCAGATCGGAAAAATCGGTCGGGATCGGCCGAATTGGATCGGAAAATCGGAATTTTTTGACAGAAGTTTATTTTACACTAAAAAAATAGAATATATAAAATGATATATAAAAATGAGATATAGTTTTACGGGTGACTTTATGGAGGTACTAACTAAAATGGAACCGAAATCGAATCCCGTATCTTACTCTCAGCATACTCCCTTGACCATTCTGAATAGTGGTAAGGAATCTACTATATATAAAAATGAGATATAGTTTATACAATAAAGATGCTGTGGTGTGGTGGAGTTGTGTTCGGTTCCAATGTTGAAGGTCGGGAATTCGAATCGTAGAGAGCACCAAAATTTTTTTTTTGAGTTGGGTTAATTCGCGTTTCGGCCATTTCGGTTAAATTGGTCTATTTCGGTCCGAAACGGGTGAAATTTGGATGAAATGAAGCCGGAACGTCCGAAATTTGACCGGAATGATGCCGGAACGGCCGAAATTTAACGAAATTTTCAATAACCGCGTAAATCGGCCTGAAATCGGATCGGTACCGTCCGATCCCGCTCCGGAACGGCCGATTTTGCCTTCTATGGTTATAATCGCAACTGACATTGAATTCTTCAGACGGAACAATCTGTGCCAATGCCGTTACCTCACAGCTCACAGCTCACTTGTCACCCTGGCTTAGGAATGACGGTGTTTGCAGATTCAGTGCTTTTGAACTGCAGGAGAAGGAGAAGAAAAAGTTGGATTAATATCATTGCTCAAAATTGGAGTTTGTGGGGTTCATGTCCAAGCCTGAGTTATTACAGATCCACCACAGAAATGTAGTAACATTACTTATAATTCATAATTGATGAATAACTAGAAATTGGTGCATTATTGCAGAATATAAAAGTGTGAAAATTACTCAAACTCAGTATTCAAATTACATCAGGTAAATAAGTACACCAATTACAAAAAAACAAAACATCAAGATTCAACACTACATATATTTAATTTCTTATGGAATATAAGAAAAGATAAAGAACTACATTTATCAAGTAACAAGCAACTCACATTACAACTAAAATTTCATAATTACTCCCATTATATATTATAACTAAAAGCCTTCTTTTGCCGAGAAAAATTTAGATGATAGCTGTGGCTGTTCAATTTCTAAAGTGGAGTAATGTATCCTACGTTGCCTCTCCTCCCAACTTTGAGACGTCAGAGGATGTTTTTGCTGTTGGTCGGACCGCCACAAGACATCGAGTTGTACCTCCACTTCCTTCATCGTAGGCCTTTCTTCTCCTTTCAATCTCAGGCACATTTCTGCAAGCTTGGCAACGGATTCGATTTCTGTTCTGTGCTCCTCATTCACAACTTGGGGATCAAGAATCTCAAAAAGACGGTTCTCTTTCATAGCAGAACAAAAATATCCAATGAGATTACCCCCTTCAAACAACCTAGAGGAGAATAATGGCTTTTTTCTTGTTAGCAATTCAGCTAGAACAACACCAAAGCTGAATACATCACTTTTCTGGGTTAACCGGGCAGTGGAATGGTACTCCGGGTCCAAATACCCGTGTGTGCCTTGGATAATTGTATCTATGCCTGTTTGATCCATTTGGATAGATCTTGAGATCCCAAAATCTGACACTTTTGCTGTGAGATTGGTCATCCAATAGAATGTTTGCTGATTTTATGTCTCGGTGTAAAACTGATATAGAGGCTGCAGATGAGTGAAGATAGGAAATTGCTCCTGCAGCCTCAAGGGAAATTCTTAACCGATGTTTCCATGTCAAGGAGCAATGTTCCTCTACATGGAGATGATTAAAAAGTGTTCCGTTCGATATGAACTCATAAACGAGCAGTGGGACTTCGGTCTCTAGGCAACATCCATAGAGTTTCACAACATTCCTATGGTTGACTTGTGAAAGAATGACCACTTCATTTATGAACTGATTGATTTCGGCCTGCCAATCAGCGGCCTGCTGAGCAACGGACCTCTGATCATCGGCCTGATCATCAATTTTGGACCTTATTACGGCCACTACACGTTGATCTGACAAAATACCTTTATAGACATATCCATGACCTCCACGACCAAGAATGAGTGCATTATCGAATCCGTTTGTTGCCTTTTCCAGCTCTTGTAATGTAAGAATTCTCGTATTTTGTGTGGCCTCTTCATTGGAAGCTATTAGTTGTTGGAGAAGCGACCCCTGATTTTGATCGAAGAACTTCTTTCTTAACTTTTCCTATTTTCTCTTTTTAAACAAGTTGATGCGCTTGGCTATAGCAATACATAAGAATATCATGCTACAGGCAGTAACAAAACCCAGTGAGATCGCTGTACCTGTGTACATTAATAAAGCATGTAAATGTTAGAAAATAAAGCAAGAAATTTGTTATATTTTACATCATTTTCTTTTGTTAACAAAATCAAAATTCCCTCCTATTTTTCTATTGTTTTATGTTTATTAGTTGATCCTTGCATAACCTACGAAGACAACTATTGTCTTATATATGTTTGGATCATTAGATTTTGGAACGAAATGGTAGGAATCTGTGTGCTAAATAGTAGACTTAAGCAGGCTATTAAGAGGTATCAGTCTTCAAATGCTGAACTGTGCCAAATAACAGTAAGAATTTAGTTGATACTTGTCAATTTTTTCTTTAGTTGCAAGGTTTGGTACATAATACCTTTTTCCTAATTTGAACTCTAAAAAGGCTAGGGGTGAAAACGGATCTGATACGGATCGGATAGTGGTAAAATCATATCTGTATCCTCTTTTATTTTTCGGATCAGATATGAATCAGATATTAGATACGTACGGATACGGATCGGATATCGGATATCCGTAGATATATACATAAATATTTTTATAATATATATATACATATAGAGATGGGCTATTGTACTTCGCGAAGTAAAACCCCCGTTTACTTCACGCTCATATTTTCATTTTGAAAATCCAATCAACCGATCCAAACCGTTCAACATGTTCTAAATATTGAAATGTGCTTGGAGACTAAATTTTACATTTTTTTGGAATTTGTTTACTCTTTATTAAGCCACTTTGAAAATCGCTGATCCACTGTGAACAGTAAAAAACAGTAAAATTTTCTGGACCACCGGATCAGCGATTTTCAAAGTGGCTTAATAAATAGTAAAATAATTCCAAAAAATGTAAAATTTAGTCTCCAAGCACATTTCAATATTTAGAACATGTTGAACGGTTCGGATCGATTGTTTGAATTTTCAAAATGACAAAATATGGCCCGAAGTAAACGGGGGTTTTACTTCACGAAGTACAATAGCCCATCTCTATATATATATATATATATATTAAACTATATGGTATATATCTACTATTTAAATACGGATAATTAAAATTCAAAACCATATCCGTATCCGTATCCAAACGAATATTAGGATATCGGAATCTGTATCTAATTTTCGGATACAGATCCGGATACGGATGGATATTATCCAACCCATTTGCACCCCTAGCCAGGAGACTATAAAGCTAATGGTGCGCGTTTTGTGTTGCTTTTGTTCTGGACATTTCTGTTTGATGCTTGGAAACTTAAATTGATGCCGTATATATATATATTGTAATTCATACTTAAATTGGATATAATGGTGCGCGTTTTGTGTTGCTTTTGTTCTGGACATTTCTGTTTGATGCTTGGAAACTTAAATTGATGCCGTATATATATATTGTAATTCATACTTAAATTGGATAGATAGAATTATAAGTTTGGAGTTGGTCTGACTGTTTTATTTTGATCAGATTTTGCGCCTCAAGCTAAGTAGGCAAAATTTAGTTTCATCGAACTATATTTTTTATTTATCCTGAAAAGCAATTAATCCTTAATTACTCCCTATTTGTATTCTTCTAACAACATTCAAAAGTTGATAAAGTAATGCTATTTATCCTGAAAAGAAAATAACGAACCAATAACTATTGCCGAGTTGACATGGCATTCTTGGTCGTCATCATTATGACTCCATCCAGAAGGACAACTGCACCTATAAGTTCCTTGAAGATTGTGACACTTTCCTGGCTTGGAGCATCGATTTTGGTGGGCACATTCGTCAATATCTGCATGAATATGCCACAATGAGTTGATGTATAATAAAATAATTAAAAAGAGCTGCAAGAACAGATGAGAGTGTGTGAGGAGACAGACCTTGGCAGCCTTCATCAAAGTACGGATTGCCTTCATAACCGTCAAAGCAGTTGCAGAAATATCCCCCAGAACTACTGGTTGAGTTTAAACAAATACTGTTATCGCTTCTGCATGCATAGGATGATTTGTTGGTCTGTGCGTCTTCACACGTTGTGTTTCCTATGGACCAGTCAAGCACAATCGGCGCTGTTCGGTCAGCCGGCGCCATACTGTCCAGCTCGTCAATGGTGGAGTAGTAGGGGACATCGTGGAACGTATTCACATCTACAACCATAGCATAGCTGCAACGACTAGAGTCATGCACCTTGGAGTTGTTGATCAATCTCTCATCAAAAGTAGCATAAAAGGTAGATGTTCCTTTGGGGATATCTGTCTGGCAGCAACCAATTCCAGAGCAGAAATATTCAGAGGGATATACTTGGGAATATCCTTTGGAATATGCATAGTTATTCAGTGTAACCATTGTTTTTTTTAGATACAAGTCATGCAGTGTATCTTGGCTAGTACAGGAAGCAAAACACCCTGCTAAGTAATCACTACTGTTGTCAAGGTGGAGATAGGCAAATGTATTATACCCAACAACTACAAATTTGTTAAGCTCGGTGTTGAGCCGGAATGGTGTGATATTACTAAAGTTTGTTGTTGTTGGTGTGCTGCCGCACGAGGAAGCTATAGCAAGTCTTGTATCGGCCAGGCCAAAGCTCGCTATATTCTCAATCATAAATGAACCACGGTAAGGACGACTAGGTATACCATCAGTAGTGTTCTCGCAATTGACAACAAATTCTTCAGACAGGGAGCAATTTTGGCCTATGCCGAAAGGGTAAGGGATAAGAATATCACTGCCCTCACAGCTCGCTGGGCACCCGGGCAAAGCCATCATGGTGTTAGCAGATTCAATGTTTTTGAACTGCAGGAGGAGGAGAAGAAAAAGTTGGATTGAGATCATTGCTCTCTGCATTATACTGACAGTGTTATGAGTAATTCTAATTTTTCTAGTTTGTAATGAGATTATGAAGATTTGCCTTGTCATAATCCATTGTAAAAAGTGAATTTCTGGCAATATTGTCGGGTGTTGTATACGCACATTACATGGAAACTGATAGCTACATATTTCATACTTCCATGGTACGTACTCTTAACTGACTAGCAATATTGAAGTTGTGCGCTGTACTAAATAATTGATTCATTTATTTTATCAATTGTCAAATGTGCATATATTTTATAAAACGATTTTTTTTTTAAGTTACCACTTAATATTTCAAAATTCTTACAACACCATTGATTTCTAAAAAATTCAAAACTTAACACAAAGGCAGCTTGGTGTTCCGCACTTGGTCATGTGCAACACCAAGTGCGCATGACCTATATGTGTGTGTGTGTGTGTTTTTTTTTTTCTTTTTTGTTTTGTTTTATTTGGAATGAAAAAAAAAAACATTTTTTTACACTACTACACAAACGTTAACCATAGACGGCATATCATACACGGATGCGATAAAAAAATCAAATTAACAGTGTGTAAAGGGAGGATTAATTTGTGTATAGTTGAGTAAGATTATTGTACTATATATGCATAGCTCGGATTAATTTGTACTATGAAACAATTTTCAAAGTTCAAATAGTTGATTTGAATCTTTAAACATAATCACTATATGAAAATGTACTTGTAGTTCATATTTTATTATTTTTTTAGATAGGTGGAAAATCACTTGGTTTAAAATTTTCAGATTATTCAAAAATAGTGATTTTTAACCTATATAAAATAATAGTAAAAAAGTTCTAAATAAAATGTAAAATTTAGTTTGCAAGTTCTTTTTAATATGGAGATCTTGTTGAATGGTTCTGATCAATTTTTTTAACTTTGAAAATAAAAAAATGATCTGTAGTACGAGCCAATTCGAGCTATTCATAATACCATAGCCTCATTCGCAGGAGCAGAACTAGGATTTGAAAATAAGAGGGGGGCTAAACATCATTTAAAAAAAAATTAAAAATATTTTTTTATAACACAAAATCTATCACTATTTGATTTCATAAAAGATATAATAGATAACTAGCACCAATAAAATTCCATGTCTATCAAAACTAAACCAAAAACATAAAATTCATATATTATTTAAATTTTGATCTATGATTTCCTAAAAAAAATCCAAATAATAAAACTCAATTCTCTCTTATTTATTAGTTAATTCATTGTTTCATTACATATAACTCAATTCTCGCACTAGACCTTACATGGACCATTTACAACATCAATATTAGTTATATAGCTCATCTAAACACTCCTAAGCATAACCCAATTGTTATACTCACCAAGAGCCCACTATTTTGCCATATTACATCCCAAATACTAACTCAAAATAAACATTATATCAAAAACATTAATTTCAACACCTGAAGCTTTCTGATTCGATGAAACTCTTCTGCTACTTCATCATAGGTCGCTCTTCCTTCATCATAGATAAATATGTGAGTTTTAGAATTTTAGAGGAAATACATAATTTTAAAATTTAGAAAGAGCAATACGTAATTTTGAAGTTATTGAGAG
The DNA here is from genome assembly GCA_025461045.1 of Carex parvula. Taxonomy (NCBI): domain Eukaryota; kingdom Viridiplantae; phylum Streptophyta; class Magnoliopsida; order Poales; family Cyperaceae; genus Carex; species Carex parvula. The sequence continues at coordinate 294,288 of JAJGRW010000594.1, forward strand.
GTAAGTGAAATTCCCCCTAATAAAATTTAGGGAGAGCCTAGCTATCTCCCGAGATCCATCCCCCGTTTCATCTCCCAGTCAATAACTACTTGAGTAACTACTAACTACTTAGGGGGACCACTTACTATTTGGAGACCGCCTAATATTTGAAAGATTTTACAACTGGCGCGCGCAAGTATTCATACATAATACATCAAGTATTCATATATAATACATCAAGTATTCATACCTAAGATATCAAGTATTTAAAAAAAAAACTGGACACATCACTCACCCATCTTTTACACGCACTACTACAGAAAAAGAGATTGCAGACGGACATTACCGGAGGAGCTACACGGATTTCCTGCCGTGTATGAGTTGAGGGTGTATAATAGGTACCCTCTATCGACACGGATATTTACCGGTGTATATCTAACGCTTTCTACACGGATTACCAAATAAACAGCCGTGACCATACACCTGCCTGTGGCGCTCTCCATATAACCGAGCAAAATGGATATTACGTAAACGACCGTGTACGACTACTCTTTATTCACGGACCTTGCAACTAAACGTCCGTGTAGGTTACTTTACCTACACGGACGTTTAGTTGCATATCCGTGTCCCTCTCTTAACAAATCAATAAAAAATAAAATAATCCTTGTATCTCCGAACTCGTTCTACACGGACTTTGGTCAAAACAACCGTGTCGAATTACTCTATCTACACGGACGTTCACTTTCATATTACGTAAACGACCGTGTACGACTACTCTTTATTCACGGACATTGTAACTAAACGTCCGTGTAGGTTACTTTACCTACACGGACATTTAGTTGCATATCCGTGTGAAAACAACCGTGTCGAATTACTCTATCTACACGGACGTTCACTTTCATATTACGTAAACGACCGTGTACGACTACTCTTTATTCACGGACATTGTAACTAAACGTCCGTGTAGGTTACTTTACCTACACGGACGTTTAGTTGCATATCCGTGTCCCTCTCTTAACACGGACTGTATAAAAGAATATCTGTACTCGTTCTGCACGGACGTTTGTTTAACAACCGTGTGGAATTACTTTGTTCTACACGGACGTTTAGTTTCATATCCGTGAAGTTATCTTAACTAACATACACGGATACATAAAAGCATCCGTGTAGCTCTCTGTACTCATCTCCACGGGCTTTTGTTTAACGTCCGTGTAGCGTTTGCTTTTGACACGGACTTATAATTTCATATCCGTGTAGGTATCGTAACTATCATACACTGATAAATATAAAATAATCTATGCTCACTCAACTCGTTCTACATGGGCTTTCGTTTAATATCCGTGTAGAATTGTCCCATTTTTTTTCTTGATTTTTTTCATTTCTAGGCTAGCCTCCAGTTTAATTTGCTAGCCAGTTTTCCAGAAAATTTGACGTTAAATTATGCTTGCTAAATTCATATATACACTAAATTGTTATACAAATCCATGTTCAGCATTACAAAATTCATGTAGAAATCATCTTGCCCAGCTACATCTTACGAAGTCGATCTGCTCCTTGGAGTACACAGCTTGCTTTGATGGTTGCTACAATTATAATTTTGTATTAGTTAGTAACAAGAAAAGGTAGATGCAAGACAGTCGCAAATATCAATTGCTAATTTAATGAAATGAGAATTATAAGTAAGCATAATATGAAAATATCAATTGCTATGATATAGGCACAATTAATATGAATTACATACCACATCTGGAAATGTGAATTGCATTCTTTCAACAAAGTCAAACATGGAAATCATCATGTAATATCCGCATTCCCAACGGTCCGCCTATTGCGGGCCCTACAATTTACATTTAGCGGCCTATGTTAGAATGACAATAATTTTTTGAACAAAATATAAATTATAGAATTGTGTTGTGTTCACCGGCCACCACCTCCAAATCAACTTATTTCCCAATTTCTTGTCCGTGTTGTGCAATCCTCCTTTTTTAACGTATGCAGCAAAAGCCCTTAGAAAATGGAGTGACTCTAATTCGCAATTCCACAATTTGTTATAATTGGGAAAAAAATCAAACATAGTGAAAGATTATTGCTTACTTTTGCACATACGGGTAGATTGCTTTGCACTTGCTAAATCCGATCCTTTCTGTGGGCTGTGAAGAATCCACGACGTAAACCACATTCATGCAAAGCACAATGATGATCAAACACCAGTGTCCTCTGTGGGAGGAGAAGAATTATAGGATCTTAGCATACAATACCCAGATATTTTGGCATATATAATAGTGACACACGTGTTTGCTTGACTTGATGGTGTGATTTCAATTATTTATATATTTAATAAAAAGGTTAGAAGTAACGTACTTCTGGTGGTATGGCAAGAGAATAAATCTCTTCTTCGCCTTAGTAGCTTGGAGCATCGTGCCACACATGTACTGCATAGACTCCTTCGGAGCAGTTTCCACGCTTGTCGCACTAAGTAAGCTGGGGTCCAGAAAAGCACACAAGTTCTTCTGTTTGCCCTTGCATTGACAACTATTGATTAGCTTCCTGAAAAATTATCATATTACATTAGAATATATTCTTCAGTGCTATACACATGATATAAACAATTTTTGGTCACTAACATGAGGAAAATGGTGATGTGCCCCACATCGAGCCATTTATCGGACCCCGAGGCATGTAGAAAGTCCTTGAAGTCGTTGAACGACAGCATTACAGTCAAGCCATCGTGTAGAAATATCCCCGGAGGGACATGTATGAGGATATCCGTCATGTCCTCGGGTGCCGCCATCAAGCGGTCGTGGAGATCCAGCAAATCATTTTCGGGAAGGAGCTTGTATTCTTCCTCGGTGAGCAGACGAGGTGAAGGTCCTGCTGTTTGGGCAGGAGGGTCATGGCCTGCTGGTCCGGCAGTAGGGTCAGCAACTGCTGGTCCGGCAGTAGGGGCAGGTTCTGCTGTTTGGGCAGGAGGGTCATGGCCTGCTGGTTGGGCAGTAGGGTCAGCAACTGCTGGTCCGGCAGCAGGGTCAGCAACTGCTGGTCCGGCAGGAGAGCCAGGTTCTGCTGTTTGGGAAGGTCCTTCTGCTTCATCCCTCCGTACCGGTGACATCACGCCCTCCGTGCGACTACCATCATCTCCTCGTGTCTGTATCGAAATTTTTTACCTTTTTCAAGTATTTGAAAAGGAAGTGCTTTGAATGTAACAAAATAACTTGACTATTTACAGATTACCTGATCCAAAATAATCTGACTCTTGGGCCATTGTACGAATGACAGCCGGGCATCATCGACACAGAGCATGCCATTCCCCTCAATTGGGACAGGAAGAGGTACGTGCTCCCATCCCTTCAAGAAATTATCAATCTGTACGGCGGCATGGCCGGGAAGTAGCTGCTCATTGTGCATTTTGTCGGCTGCTGGATGTACCATGCCCTTAGCAACAATCAGAGGCTTATTCCCGAGCCACAGCATGAGTTCGCATGCTGTGGCGTCCTACAATTTCGTGCAAGTAGTTATTTTTAAATTGAAATATAGTCCAACAAATAGTAATTGCCATTAGAATACGAACAAGTAGTGATTACCTTTAGATGATCCAAATCGTCTCCGAACGTCCCGGATGCCTGACTACTTCGCCGAACTCCCGTCGGGGTGGGAGGTGCTTGCTCGGCTGGCTGCGCCATGGCTGTAATTTCGGCACGCAACCTTGATTCCAACTCCTCCATTTTTGCATCGTACTCGGCGCTCACCTCCTTGCGCAATTGCGCAATTATCTCGTCTTTGTTCACTTTCGCACGAGATTTCCTTCGAGGTTTTGGTCCATTAAATACGTCATTCCAGCCCCTATAGGCACCTACGCCCCTTACTCGACCAGGGTGTTTCGGATTCCCGAGCGCTATGGACAAGGAGTCATCTTGCCTTTCGACCGACCGGGCACCGGAATTGACCTCCTCCTCCACCTCCAACTGTGAATAGAAAAATTAGTTATAGCAAAAGAATTAGTGATGTACACAAAGTTTTTAACACGCTTGAATTACACATAGTTCTAACGAACGACTCTTACCATTCTCTGAGCCACGGGTTGCAACGTGGGATGTAGTACTATCCTCCCGTCAGCGGTTAACTCGGACCTTGCCAACGTCCAATCTTGGGCCCTAGGATTTTTGATCCTAACCACGGGTGAGTCAGAGTCTTTGTTCAACTCCAGTATTTTCGCCCATTCTTCCGACTTACCCTGGTAACCACCCGACCCCAACTTGTGCGGATACTTGTTCATTGCAACGATCCTCCTGCCCTCCTCCCTTTTTTTCTTCACACATCAAAGTAAAAAAATTAGCCTACTATTTTCCATTTATTAAAAAGTAAACAAACCAATTAAAAAGCAAACAAAAAAATTACAAGTTGTGAGTGGAACACCATTTCAACTTTATATTAATTCAGTTAATATTAATTCAGTTATTCAAAATAAACACCATTTCAACTTTATATATGATTGGAACAACAAAAGCAACATGGTGTCTATTTCGGACACCATTTACCAACATAATTCAAATCGATAAAGGAAAAAGGTAATTTTGCTGAATTTACATACCTTGAACTCGTCCGTGCTCTTCATCTCCACAAACTTCTCCCACTTCTCTTGAGTCACCCAAGGATAGTATCCTACCGGGCTTTTACCTTTATCCATCCAATCCGTACTCAGCGTGCTTTTGAATTGCTTCCAACCTTCATTCATTATCCTCAAAAGTCTTATCCTTTACCACCTCTGGGATGTCATCCGGGATGTTCCACTGAGCCTGCATTGACACCCAAATTACTGCATTTAATTTCATGTACAATTAAAAAAAAAGATATTAACTGGTTAGGTACTTCACCTTCACAATGTTCCACTAGTCGTTCTTTTGTTTTTCCAAAAACGTATCCCATCTCTCTACCAAGATGTCTGCCTTTTGCTTCGCCAAATTGCTCACATAATTTGAGTACCCACCCCGTCTTTTACCCTTCGCACACCCATTTTTACTGAACTCGATGTCCAGTTGCTTTGCCTCGGACGTGGACGTGCACATTGTCGGACCTCTTTTCCTTTTTGCCGTACCTGATTGGGCAGCAGCTTGGTGCTCGCCTTCTTCCATCATATCTACGTGCTCATCCTCAATCGACATGGTTCTATAAAAAAAATAGAACTTTTTCAGTAAATACCAAAGTAAATACAGTAAATACATGCAGTAAATACCAAAATTTCTTCGCAATGGAGGTGTTGAGTGTTTACCCGAGAAAGAAGATGTAGGTTGTCGAACCGGAGAGGTGGTTAGACAGGAGAGGCGACAAAATCGAGGTGGGGTAGGGAAGAAGGACTCGATGCGGTGCGAGCTAAGTTTCGAAAAATTTGGAAAAGAAGGCGCGAGCTAAGTTATGAAAAAATTGGAAGAGCAGGCGCGTAATATGTATTGTAACCCTAGTTCTACACGGATATTCCACTTAATTCATTCATGTTGGAACACCTTATACACGGACGTTTAATTTAAAATCCGTGTAGAAAGGAAGGAGAGCTACACGGACTTTTAGTGAACTATCCGTGTAGAAAGACCCTTTTCGACACGGACTTTAATTTAAAATCTGTGTAGAGAGGAAAGATACATTCACGGACTTTTAGTTAAATATCCGTGTACAAAGACCCTTTTTGACACGGACTTTAATTTTAACAACCGCGTCTTTTACCCTTTCTACACGGACTTTTAGTTAATAGACCGTGCCGCTCACCTATACTAGAGATCTAAACCCTAAACCCTTTGTACACGGACTTTTAGTTTAATATCCGTATGTGATTACCTTGTACCATTTCCCCTTCAGCTTTGCCTCAACCTTTCGACACGGCCGTTTAATTAAATGTCCGTGACAAAGGTATAAAAATCGGATTATTTATTTAAGTTTTGTTTAATTTGAACAGTTTCACATCGGAATTCGGAAAGTTGCCTTTCTATTATTTCTAAGGAGAAGACGAAACGACTCTTCAAAATTCTATATAATATGAGAAACCCCCGATTGAGATTTGGAATGTTCAAATGGCCGTGCCACCGCCCCCCTCAAATGTGCCATGGCCATTTCCTCAACCCGGGTCAAATGTGCCATGGCCATGGCCCCCCTCAAACCCTCCCGAAGTCCCTGCCGAAGTTCCCGCAGTCTCTCCTGGCTTCGAAATGCCTCCTCCCAATGTGAAGAGGACATGGCCATGGCCCCCCTCAAACCCTCCCGAAGTCCCTGCCGAAGTTCCCGCAGTCCCTCCCGGCTTCGAAATGCCTCCTCCCAACATGAAGAGGACATGGCCATGGCCCCCCTCAAGTGTGCCACGGCGAAGCCCAATGAGGCACCCACCACCAAAGCCCTACATAAGTAGGGGCAATCCAGCCAGACCAAGACGCCCCTGGTTTAGAAGGCCAAGGCAGCCACCACCATCTAACTAGTTTAATTAAGTTTTTTTTTTTTTGTTAGTTTGTAGTTAGTTTGTAGTTTATCTTTAAATTTGTGGTATATGTATGAGGATCCCTTCTTTTGGTATGATGTATTAGGATCCTTTTTTATGTAATATATTTTGTTCTTTAATCAACATTTTTTTTTCTACACAGTTTCTTTTTTGTTAAATACTTCATGCTATCTAAATAAATACTTTTATAGATATGAATTAGCAGTACAAAACAACAGCAAATAACAATATATAAACACTACAAAGGTTATTACTTAAAAACCTTTAATATTTAAAACTTTTCTTCTAAGTAAAATACTTAATGCTGTCTAAATAATCTGATTTGAAAACATAAATTAACACTTACCTGATATGAAGAATAATTTATGGGTTTACAAAATAATTACAAAAGCTTTAACAAGAATAATTTCCGGGATTTGCAAATTAAAAATCTTTCTACACGGATGTTTAATTCCTCGTCCGTGTACGATACATTTCTACACGGACGTTTAATTAAACGTCCATGTAGCTCGCTTTGCATTTCTACACGGATGTTCAATTAAAGAGAACGGAGTAGGTCCGATGCCCATCGGACCTACTTTTATGTTCAACGATGATGACCGTCCGATCTAATTTAAGATATGTGCGCACGGAAACTGAAACAGATACGAACAAATTTTAAACTATTCTGCACGACTTTTAAAGCAAATAGACGGTGATTAAACCCATCGTAAGCAAATACGAACGAATTATAAAACCTTTTTCTCAACGATGATGACCTACTTTTATGTTCAACGATGATGAAAAAGATTTAATATGTTATGTACGATAGCAGCTTGGGTCCGATGCCCATTGGACCCAAAGTGAGTTCGATGGGCTCTATGACCATCCGATCTATTTCGAGATTCATGCGCACGTAAATTAAAGCAGACGCGAAAGTTCTGGCGTGATCTTAAAGCAGATCGGACGGTCATCGAACTCCTAGCGTTGAGTCCGATGGGCATCGGACCCTAAGCTGCTCTCGTTATGTTGATGTACGTATTTTTTAGAGTGATTTTGTGATAATACAAGTTAAAATTCAAAGATCTCAGATAATACAGGTTGATGGATGGGTAAATAAAGTTAAAATTCCATCAAAATTTGCTGCACTTGATTAAAGGCTGTAATCTTTGATTTGAACGGTCCCGATCAATCAACAGGACTAACTATCTTTTGTGCGTCTTCACAATCTCACAAGGCAATAGTTTATGTTTCATGAAACATAAACTCTTGCCTTGTGAGATTGTGAAGACGCACAAAAATAGTTAGTCCGTTGATGATCGGGACCGGTCAAATCAAAGATTACAGGCATTTATTGTCTTCCATGAAAGTTTGATCAAAAATTATTTTTATTTACCCATCTATCTAGTTCATTGAAGATTGAAGTATCGTATGGCCACAAACACTTCGTGCTGGATCAAACCTCATACATAATAAATTTTCCAAACTTTTATGTTGGTTACATTCAATGTTCTCCCTTGATCATTTTAAAACAGATATGGAATGATTTCATTGCAGATCGACCGTTGATTTTCGCTTGAAAATGAACGGTCCAAAAATATTTTTACAATTTGAAGGGACATACAATGATGAAGTTTATAAAAATAATATGTATAAGTATTATTTGGCCATATAAGATGTAAAAAAATAAAAATATATTTTTTGAATTATTTTCGTATGTACTGTTGTACATGTATTAGGTGATTAGTAAATATCAAGCTTTGTTGACCGTCCGATAAACGAAGAACGGTCCTGATGTCTTCATTTAAGAGGTGGTGGGTAGATTTTCCACATTCTCTGAGGTAACATAATATTTCTGTTTAGATCTGGTTCTAGATGATGCACAAGATCCTTTAATATTTGTGCATAATAATGATTAGACGGTCGGATATAACCACAGATATTATGTTACCTTTGAGTTTATGAAAGCCCCTTCTATCCCTCCTCTCTGTGGATAAATTTTTTTTCACTTCCCTCCTTTAGCTCCCTGTCTCCCTCCCAAAAATTCAAAACAAATTTTACGAAAATTTTCGCCTAGGTTGGCTTTTCCCCGCCTCACTTTCCCTCCCTTTTACATGGATGTTTAATTAAATGTCCGTGTACGATACCTTTCTACACGGACGTTTAAATAAACGTCCGTGTAGCTCGCTTTGCATTTACACGGATGTTCAATTAAAGAGAACAGAGTAGGTCCGATGCCCATCGGACCTACTTTTATGTTCAACGATGATGACCGTCCGATCTAATTTAAGATATGTGCGCACGGAAACTGAAATAGATACGAATAAATTTTAAACTATTTTGCACGAATTTTAAAGCAAATAGACGGTGATTAAACCCATCGTAAGCAGAATAGGTCCGATGCCCATCGGACCTACTCTCAAGTCTTAATTTGTAACTGGAAATTAAATAATATAGTGTTCAAGAGCACAAAAAATAAAAATACTTCATATATTAATTTCCACATAGGGATAGTTACTGGATACATCATCACTTAATACCAAAACAAAAACATAAAATATACCACAAACATAAGTCTCTATCCCTAATTAAAAAACTATTCTTTCTGTCCTAATTGCCTCCCCGTTTTATCTTTTCAGGGAAGTATCTTGCTCGCTTGCCTCCTTTCTTGTTTACATTTTCCCATACTCTCTTGCTTCTTCTCAACCTTAACCAAACTTTGGGATCATCAAACTGACCGTGTGGACCGTAAGGATCATCAGGACCGGAATCCGAATCACCTTTATAAGACTCAGGATCCGATTTGGAATCTGAATGAGAAGAGACTTCAATCACAGGTGGTGGGGGTACATCCTCCCAATGAATTATGTTAGTCTTGAGACCATTCTTCCCGCAAAAATTAGGACATTTATCAGCTCGTCCACATGGTCGGATTATACACTGATTTTTTGAAGGATTGGGATTTCCTGCAGGATTAGGATTTTCCATATCTGAATAGCACAAAATTATTTTCCAAGTAATTCTTAATTTCTTTTGATCATAATTACTTGATCAAAACGGCGCCGGGAGGAGATTGCCTTTAATACCAAATTTTTCCATTTTTCTACACGGATTTTACCTTTATTAAAATTCGTGTAGCTCCCCTTCCCCATTAAACCCTAAACCTTTACCCACGGACGTTTACTCTAACATCCGTGTGTGATTACCTTTTTACACGGACCTTTATTAAAAAGCCGTGTAGCTCTCCTCATTATTGTGTGGATTTTTGTTAATAATCCGTGTACGTTACTATTCTCCTCACGTATTACTAAATAAAAGGCCGTGTGTGAAGTAATTGACAACATTGCATGGTTTAACTTGTTATTTTTTATATTATTTGAAAGTGATAATAAATAAGTATACGTATTATTTGAACTCGAAATGTTTGAAACGCCAATATTTTTTTCTGAAATTTAATATTTCAACTAATTTTCAAATCCTAATCGAAATATATTAACTGCAAATATTATTTTACTAATATTTTAACTGCAAATATTGTTTTGAAATAGAAATATTTTAACTAGAATATTATTTAAAAGTTTTTTCCAAACAAGATAATTAAAAAGTTATTTTCTAAACAAAATAAATATTAAACATCTGCCTTTTTTTTCTTTTTCTCTTTTTTTTCACTGATTTCACATTACATTCGGCCCATATTCCTTCATTGTGGTCGGATCGTAAATAGTTTGCTTCATCTTGTTCTTCAATTGAGGCTACCTCAGTTTGCATGTCGGTAAAAAATGGAGGTATTTCGTCGAACTGGTCATACTCTTATTCGTCGACGACGTTTTCTACCCCAACAATTCTTCTTTTCCCAGATAGGACGATGCTCCACCTATTATCACTCGGGTCAGTGACATAAAAGACTTGGGTTGCTTGCTTGGTGAGTATAAACGGATCATCAACATACCCAACTTTATTAAAATCAACGAGTGTGAACCCGTCGTTATCAACTTTAACACCCCGGTCTTCGACCCATTGACACCGAAACAAGGGAATGCTAAGGTCAGGACTGTAAATGAGCTCCCAAATTTCCTCAATAACGCCATAATACGACTTTGATGCTATTACGGGCCGGGAATCTCCGAATCTACTGAATTCTTGAGACGTCGCCACCAACGTCACCCCACTATTTTGCATCGTGCTCTTATCACTTTGGGATTTAGTGTAAAATGTATATCCGTTAATTTCGTATCCTTGGAATGTTCTAACAACAATTCGGGGTCCTTCGCCCAGCAGTCGAACAATTTCATTTACGGGCCTCATATCGGGGTGTGACTGCACCCTTTCTCTCAGCCATCCTACAAATGAACGATTATGCTCGTTGGTAAGCCACTTCTGACTTCTCGTGTAGTACTCTTGTTGAAGGATTGTCATGTGCTCATCTATATAGGGAGCAACATCTGTCATGTGCTGTAGTACCAAAAAATGTGCCTTCTGTAGTTCATCTCTATCAGCAACTACGGCTTTCAACCCAATTGTCCCGACTCTTTGGAGCCTTCCCTCATATCGAGACTTTGGAACGCCAATAGGACAGACACCGGTCATGTAGTTGGTGCAAAAATCAATCACCTCTTCTGTGGAATATCCTTCTACAATGCTACCTTCGGGTCGATGTCGGTTCCTTACGTATTTTTTTCAAAATTCCCATGTATCTCTCGAATGGTTACATATACAGCAGGAACACAGGACCACAGATCTTTATTTCTCTCACTAGATGAACAACAAGGTGAACCATAACATCGAAAAAAGATGGCGGAAAATACATCTCAAGTTGGCAAAGAGTAGCGACGACTTCCACCTCCAAAGAGTCCAGTATTAGAGGGTCTATCACTTTGGTATTTATTGTATTGAAGAAAAAACAAAGCTTCGTAATGGTTTGACGAACGGGCTTTGGTAAAACCCCCCTAATTGCAACATGAATCATATGTAGTCGTGAGATTTCAGACCGACCAGTTTCAGGTCCTTCATCGACACCAGCTTCTTAATATTCGAAGAATACCCTAATGGGACCTTAATACTACGGAGGCATTCACAAAAACTTGTTTTCTCTTTCTTCGACATTGTGCACATTGCGGGGGGTAGGTATGTACGCTTCCCTTTCTCCTGCGGTGCAAGCTCGGGTCGTATTCCCATTTCTACCATGTCTTTTCAAACTTTGATACCATCTTTAGTCTTCCCCGGGATGTTCAATAATAAACCAGTCAAACTGTCGCAAACATTTTTTTCAACATGCATGACATGTATGCAATGTCTCACTTCTAAATATTCCCAGTAAGGTAGGTTCCAAAATATGTACCTCTTTTTCCAAATATTCTTCGGCATTTCTGTAGCACACTTTCCAAACACAACATCAAGGTTTTTAACACGCTCGAAGACACCCTTCCCATCTAATGGACGACGGGTCACTCCAAACTCAACTTTCCCGTTGAATGCCTTCTTCTTCTTACGATATGGGTGATTAATTGGAAGAAACCTACGGTGCCCCATAAATACATTCTTTTGACAATTCTTCAACCTCAGCACCTGCGCATCATCTTCACAAATAGGGCATGCTTTTGCTCCTTTACAAGTGTAACCCGATAAATTCCCGTACGCGGAGAAATCATTTACGGTGCAAAACACCATAGCCCGCAAGATAAAGGTCTCTTTCATGTACGCATCCCACACCGGGACTCCATCACGCCATAATTTTTGGAGGTCCTCAATTAATGGTGCGAGATATACATCTATGTCATTTCCGGGTTGTCTGGGTCCTTGGATTAGTAATGACATCATTATATACCTGCGTTTCATGCACAACCAAGGAGGAAGATTGTAGATGGCTAACATAACTGGCCAAGTACTGTGCCGACTACTCATGCTTCCAAACGGACTCATTCCATCTGTGCTCACCACAATTTTGAGGTTTCTTATCTCGGAACTAAAATCTTTGAAATGTCTATCAAAATTTCTCCACTGAGGAGAATCAGCCGGGTGTCTTAGTTTACCGTCCTTTTTGCGCCCTTCTTCATGCCAACGCAATAACTTTGCATCTTTGGGATTTGCAAATAACTGTTTGAATCTCAGTATTATCGGCAAATACCATAACACCTTAGCCGGAGGCCGGCCCTTTTTGCCGTCGTCGCAATCAGTAGTGCCCTGGTCCTTACGTTTATACCGAGAAACACCGCACTTAGGACACACATGCATGGCCTCGTACTCATTATGATATAATACACAGTCATTCGGACATGCATGTATTCTTTCGATCTTCAAACCCACCGGACATATTAACTTCTTTGCCTGATATATTGTACGGGGTAACTCGTTGTTATCTGGGAGTATTTCTCCTAAAAGCTTTAATAAGGACGTGAAACTCTTATCGCTCCAACCACTGTCTGCTTTGAAGTTAAATAATTTCAATACAGCTGACAGTTTCATAAATTTGGTACACCCGGGATACAACGGCTTTTTGGATTCATTAGACAAATACTGAAATTTATTATAATTTTTATCACTAATTTCATCTTCCACATCATGTAACATGTCCTCCAGATTATCAATATACTCGTGTACTACATTTTCAGCGATATCCGTCTCCAGCTCATCATCGTCGTTGCGATCAAGTTCAACATTATCAAAATTTTCGACATTCACATCATCATCGCTGAAATCAAGTTCAAAATTATCCAAAATTTCTACATTCTCATCGCTCTCTTCACAACGGTTAGAATTCTTATTGGTACAACTACTTTCTCCAAATTCCTCACCATGCATGAACCAACATGTATATCTTTTCTTAAATCCACGACAAATCAAATGAGCTCTAATTTCTTCGGAATCCCCAAATCTTAAAAAAAAATTACAATCTCTACAAGGACACAAAATGTCGGCTTCCTTCATCTTCACTCTATACCTCTCAGCGAATTTTATGAACTCATCAACGCGACCCAAATATTCTTCACTATCACGTCGCAATTCATACATCCAACTTCGATCCATCTGTAAATTAAATTAAAAAAATAATTTCAATTAATCATGGTCAACATGTAAATTGGTACCAAATTCTCGGCTTACAAAGGGCCGGTTTACAATCCTAACCCACTCTTTGAATATTAGGTTCCATATGTGAACACATATTAGCCAGATTTAATTAGTATTTGAGAAAAATTCGGCAGCATTTCCCCTTAACTCCCCAAGTATGCGTAAAAACCACATACTCGTAGGAGCATTAAGGGAAAATATCATCGAACTTTCCTCAATTACTAATTAAATATTGCTAATATGTGTTCACATCCTAAATGAGACCCAATATTCAAAGAGCAGTCCCAAAATGGGGACTATCCAAAATTAATCCCTATTGGATTAATTTTGAACGGGCAAGGACCTAAAAGCATCGGAAGGTCGGTTATTGGACAACAATACACTAATTATAATTGATCTAAATAAGTAAAAATAAGTAACATAAAATTAGAGGAAGAAAATGAAAATATATATATATATACACTAACCTTAGAAAGATAGAGAGGAGAAAATACAAACTTCAAAGATCTTAGATAATACCAGCTGCTGGCCTTTGCAGAAATCGGATCAGCGCATTCAATACAGAGAGAGGGAGACAATATTAATTACTCGATAAAAAAAACGGCACTGGAAGGAGAATGCCTTTTATACCAAAACCCTACAAAGACTTTTCTACACGGATCTTACGTTAAGAAATCCGTGTAGCTCTCTCACAAATCATACACGGCTATTTGTACTTAAGAACCGTGTATAATTCTAGTACAAATATCCGTGTAGCTATTTCATACACGGATATTCAACAAAAATCCGTGTACAATAACTATTTGGACACAGTTTTCAGTTAAATATCCGTGTATGTTATCCTATATATTTTTTTATTAACAATTTTTTTCTGGGCTAGCCTCCAGTTTTGCTAGTCAGTTTGCTACAAAATTCAATATTGAGTTTACCCCCAGTTTTTCAGATAATTTGACATCCAGTTTTCCAATTACAGCACACAAATTATACTTAGCATTACAAAATTCATATTTATCATTACAAATCCATGTTCAGCAATTACAAAATTCATAAATTCATCTCCTTATTTACAATTACAGCACAGAAAATTACTAAATTCACTATATTTTATTTAATTACAAGAACATGCTTTATATTTGAAACACAAAATCGGTGCATGGCATACAAACCGGTCAATTAATAAGGGTAAACTAAAAATTCATGTACACTAAATTATACAAAATTATACAAATCCATATTGAGTATTACAAAATTTAAATTGAAACATTATACAAATCCATATTGAGCATTACAAATTCATATTGAGCATATATTATACAAATCCATACTGGGTAGACATATCCTTCTTCCTGAGCCTCGATCCCATAATGATTTGAAATATAAACTTAAGGTTTACATTTGGTGCCAGTAGCTAGGGTTTACAGAGAGTAATATGAAGATATATTTTAATAAAGAAAGAGTCGAGTAAAAAGTTGGATGAAGGACCTTCAAAAAAAGGGAAGAGGTGGATGAAGGACCTTCAGAGCCGGATGAAGAGTCGAATGAAGAGTCGGACACAATCTTGTCAGACTGAAGAAGGTCGGTTCTATGTATGTATGCAACTCATGTCAGAATCTTCCTTGTTAGCTGAAGCTGGTGTAACTCAGAGGTTATGTCCGACTCTTCATCCGGCTCTTTATCCGGCTCTGAAGGTCCTTCATCCCACCTCTTCCCTTTTTTTAAAGGTCCTTCATCCAACTTTTTACTCAACTCTTTCTTTATTAAAACATGTATATCTTCATATTACCCTCTGTAAACCCTAGCTACTAGCACCAAAAGCGAAGAGCCATCGTTGCTCACCTGAATGTGACATGGTTCTACAAAAAACAACATTATTAGAAACAAGCACAATTATACATGCATTAGTAAAATAATCACTAAAATAACAATTATACATGCATCACTGTATTATACATGCATTAGTTGATTATACATGCATTACTCTATTATTAGAAACAAGCACAATTATACATGCATCACTCTATTTAATATACTAATTATTTACATTATCTCAACAAATCAAGCATGCATGCATTAATTACTAATTGACCTAAATAAGCAATAATAAGTAACAGAAAATTAGAGGAAGAAAAGAGAAATATATACACGACTAACCTTAGCAAGATAGATAGGAGAAATACAAATTAACTTCAAAGATCTCAGATCCGGCCTCCTTGTGCGTAGAAATCAGACCAATTCGTATACGGAGAGAGAGAGTATTAATTGATCAAAATGGTGCTGGAAGGAGAAGGCCTTTATCGATAATCAAAACCCTACAATAACCTTTCTCCACGGATTATTATGTAAACAGCCGTGTAGCTCTGTCAAAGATTTCTAGACTGTTGTTTAAACAAACATCCGTGTGCATTTCGCATATTTCTACACGGTTCTCACCATAAATATCCGTGTAGCTCTCTCATGGCTATCTACATTGTTAGTTAAACAATAATCCGTTTACAATTCCTGATAAACGTCCGTGTAGCTCTCTCAAGGCTTTCTACACTGATTCTTTAATAAATATCCGTGTAATATATCCCACAGATATTTCGGGCTTCCAAAAAATTACAATATCACACGGTTTTTATATAAAATTGTCAAATCCGTATACAATGTGCAGTGTACAATGACCATTTCTGTAGTAGTGACGTTTTTAGAGATGGTTTTTTTTTCTCCGTTCAATCTAACCAATATTTCTAACGATCTGTGAGGAATTTTGCAAATCTGAAACCATGAACGTCTTCTACACAATTTTCTCTTTCAAATAAGATCCATGATGACATACTTTCGAGTTGTCCGTTGCACAAGTATTCATACCTCGTCGCAAGTATTCATACCTCATCGTCTAAGTGTAAATAGTTAATGTATCAAGAGTATTACAAGCATATGTGCATATCTCGATTAATTTTACAAGAACAGCTGAATAGTATTGAACACTGCTTTATTTCTTTCTAGTTCAATTTTATTTTTTGAAAATAAAAAATAGTTGCCACATCTTTCACTGTCGAAACAAAAATAATCTATCAAATTTTACAGATTATATAATTGAAATGTTACAAAAACACAAAAACAATATTTAAAAGAAACAAAACATATTTCATTGAAATATTCATCCATAAGATATCAAGTATTCATTCATATACGTTAAAGTATTTATACCTAAGATATCAAGTATTCATTCATATACGTTGAAGTACTCATACCTAAGACATCAAGTATTCATTCATACACCTCTAATTTTTTCAAAATTTGTTTTTCTGTCATGTCATAGTACTTAGTACACACTGGCCTAATTCACCATTAATGAAGCTTTGTTCTTGCAAATAACTCGCTACTGCATGAGGAAGAGGAACATAGACACGATGGATCTGACCCGGCGGTCGACAGTGATGGATCTAACCTAGTGGAGGTGTGCTTGATTGAGATAGAGTGACGGAGGCGGAGATGGGAGAGGGAGGCGGCGGAGGTGGGAGGCGAAGGTGGAGAGGGAGGCGGAGGTGGGAGAGGGAGGCGGAGGTGGGAGAGGTGGGAGAGGCGGGCGGAGGCAGAGAGGGGTGGGAGAGACGGGTGGAGGCGGAGGTGGAAGGCGGAGGCGGAGGTGGGAGAGGGAGGGAGAGAGAGGAAAGAAATAAAGGGAGAAAATTTGCTAATTAATTTGTAGGGACCATTAGGTAGTTAGAATTTGTAATTATAGTTAGAAGAGAAAGTTAGTTAGTTGGGGGATGAAATGGGGGAAGGATAGATGGGGGAAAATATAATTACCCTAAAATTTAAAGCAAGATATGGACACTGATGTACATACATACCTACATTATGAGATCCTAAGCAATTAAATGATCACTCGAAAGAGAGCAATGTTTCTTTTAATATTTATAAACTAGGAAATGCTATCGGTTCGGACTGCAAGCGCACAATACTATCGAGTAGTATATTTGAGGTCGATCCACTGGGAAAATTAGTTCAGAGCTTTGAGCGATCGAACCACAATCTTTCGAAAGGCTAGACAAAATCTGAAAATTGAGAGATGTTGTTGTGATCAATGTAAATTAGGAAGCAATTAAAAATAATTAAAATAAAGATAGAGATGATAATTCCTAGGATTTCGGCACACCGTTGCTACTCAATCCGCCTTGATAATATATTTTTGTTGCGTCCGATTTCCTGTTGTTGTTTTATGAAAGACACCACATAGGTCACTGCGATTTATGTTACGCACGAATGACAGATTTTTCATCGAGATTCTACATAGAACACTGCGAGTTTCCTTACGCAAATGACTGATATCTTAAATACCCCAAATTACTACACAGATCACTGCGATTTTCCTTACGCAAGTGATGGAATTTGGTTCGCGTTTTGTCGGTCTGGTTATAGTTTCCCACTAAGGTTTTCTTCACATAAACCTAATAGATCTCAACGAGGCTAATTCATACAAATAGTTTCTCTTACCATTAAAGTATTGTCACTACCCTAACGGACTAAACTAGATCATTAAAGTTAGATGAAGAGATGATAAATCACAAAAGCATTTCGATTCAACAACAAGAAATCATAATCAACAGAAATATATATATCAAAACATCAAGAGTAACAAGGTTTACTGCCTAGCACTAAGAAAATGAACTTAGCCGCGAAACGGCATTGTTACAAGCACTCCTCTCTTCTCTCTTTAATCAAATCTTACCCTAATTACAAAGATAAGTTATTCTTCTGCCCAGGGGCCTTATATAGGAGTGGAGGTCTGGAGATTGAGTAGGGGCTAAGAAACTGATCTGGATACAGCTGTCGGTAGTTATTTCCCAAGGGGCGCCTTCGGTTACGGTCCGTATCAGGTGATACGGTCTGTATTAGGACCTTGTCACTGAGGGTTTTAGTGCTTCTCACGCTATCTCCTAGTCTATGCTAGGCTTGGTCCATATTAGGCAATACGGACCGTAACAGAGACTTCGTCGATAAGCATTGCTGATCCGATTGACCTGATTCTAGCTCCATTTGGTGTAAAATAGTCCCAAAACCTATTTTCTGCAATAAAATATAAAGAAGGGTGACAATAGCCTTTTTCTCTAGTAAATCAAACATAAGTGTGAGAAAATATGCAAAACCTAAGCCAAAACCCTACGTAAATCATCATTATTTTGACTCTGATCATTAAACAAGCAGGGCCCACTTGACATGATGCTCCTATAATAATGTTTTGTAACACCCGGAAAATTTTTATATTATTTTTAAAATTATTATGGACTTATTTGCAATATTTAGAATTAGAAGGTTACTTGTATAAAAATGTTAAACTTAATATAAATGATCCAACGTGGCATTCTTCCACGTGCCTCCCATGCATAAAATCCCATCCCTTTGACCACCGTTAAAACCTCTTTATATGGGGTATTCTCTTTCGGATTAGAGTTAAAAAAAACAGAAGCCAAATAAAATTGGAGAGAAAAAGAAAGAGAGAAAAAGGAAATGTGAATGAAATTTGGGGAAATAAAAGAAATATTTTGATATTGATTTAGATTTGATTTTCCTGTTCGATTGGAATTCCGACTACGTCACGTTGATTCTGAACAATGGTTACAGTTCAATTTGGATTTCTGAATTGATCGCTATCAGGTAACATGACTTCTCTATAATCTGTGTTTTTGTTTTGTGTAGTTGAATTGGATGTTTTTGTTTATTTGAATTGGATATTAGATTATGAGGCATATTTTAACGGGATAGCAGATCTGAGGTTCAAATTTGATTATAAACTGATGAGATTGTGTGTACTGTGAATGTGGGAATTGTCTGTGGCAAACTTTCCAAATGTGTGAATACTGTGTGACTTGTTTTACTGATAACCTAGACCCAGTTGCTATCATCGTTAAATATGCAGACATAATTTGATGTGAAATTGTGTGGATTAATCCAGTCTATTTGAATGGTTGTTTAAATAAGCCAATTATAGATAAGCACGTCGTTAAATAACCATTTACCGATGTTTGTAGCTGACTCCGTATTGTTTTTGTTGTTATTTTTGTTGCGACGTAGGTTTACGGGACGAATGATGGATGCGAGGGTGCCTCTCTTGTCGCGTACCCGGCCCGGTGGTGGGGTCGTGACATGTTTACTGCCTCATATTATTAACAACAAGGCCCACTGGCATCAGCAAATATTCTATGAATTAATCACAAAAATAATCTAACATTTTATTTCTTGTGAGCATATAATTGTTCCATAAATGCTTGAGTATACATTGGTGGCATTTTGTTAGATAAAGATATTGAAAGAGCTATTTTCGATTCATGCAGTGCACGATCAATAATGACAATATATATATATATATATATATATATATATATATATATAGGATTTTGCTAATATGCTACGCGTAGCATAGAGCCTCTCCGTGCTACGGCTCATTTTTTGAGTTTTCAAAATCCTAACGGTCGATCCGAACCGTTCAACATGATCTCCATATTAATATGTACTTGCAAACCAAATTTTACATTTTTTAGAATTTTTTTACTATTTATTAAGCCACTTTGAAAATTGCTGATCCAATGGTCCAGCAGATTTTACTGTTGTGTACAAATTAGTGTTTTTTCAAAGTGGCTTAATAAATAGTAAAAAAATTCTAAAAAATGTAAAATTTGGTTTGCAAGTACATATTAATATGGAGATCATGTTGAACGGTTCGGATCGACCGTTAAGATTTTGGAAAATCAAAAAGTGAGCCGTAGCACGGAGTGCTCTATGCTACGCGTAGCACGGTAGCACTGTCCTATATATATATATATATATATATATATATATATAGAGAGTGGCTAAGATCAAAGTCGTATGACCAAGGCCTTTGGTGCTACCAAGTCGTTTTTGGATTTTCAAATTTCAAATGGTCGATCCAAACCGTTAGATGTGATCTCTATATTAAAATCTGCTTGGAGACCAAATTTTACATTTTTTGGAATTTTTTTACTATTTTTTAAGCCACTTTGAAAATTGCTGATCACATGGTCCAGAATTTGGTTGCACTGTTTTTACTGTTCACCCGGATCTGCCATTTTCAAAGTGGCTTAAAAAATAGTAAAAAAATTCCAAAAAATGTAAAATTTGGTCTCCAAGCATATTTTAATATAGATTGAACATCTAACAGTTTGAATCGACTATTTGAACTTTAAAATTACAAAAACTAATTGGTAGCACCAAGACCTTGGTCATACCACTTTGACCTTAGCCACTCTCTCTCTCTCTCTCTATATATATATATATATATATATAATTGATGAGCTGCATGAAGCGAAAATAACTCTATTAATATATTTACCCCATCTTGTGAGCATAGAATTGTTCCATAAATACTTGAGTATACATTAAATGTCAACATTTTGTGAGGTAAATATATTGATAGATTTATTTTAGCTTCACGCATTACATGACCAATAAAGACAAAATAAAGTGAGTATATGACTGAGATGTTGCATGAAGCTAAAATAGTCCTATCAATATCTTTACCCGTCTTGTGAGTATAGAATTGTTCCACTTTGCGTGTTAAACATCAACACAACCTTAATTAATTATTCAGCAATATTAATATATAAATTTGTTTTAAAATTTGAAAAGCATGCATCGAGTTATACTGCTTTTGTTTCATTAAGATATATGTAACAAAAACATATATTGGTAGAAGAAATGAGCTTAACAAGATCCCATCATCAGAAATCTGAATATATATCAAATATACTTGTTTTAAATATTCCTCAACTTGATTATTCCTCTGAAATGATTGAAATTTGGTTTTCATCTAAATTCGATTATTTTGTTATTTAATTGAAATTAATAAATTATACATAAATCAGTTTGCAATATTTTTAAACACTTAATCATATACAAAACTTAAAAAGAAAAACTTTTGGCTCGTCAATTAGAACAAGAATAATGTACATATTTTTTATTGGAAGTATATTTAATGATCATTTAAATTAAGCTCATATTTTTTTAAATAAAGTTAAATTATTACGAGAGAAAGTGAAAAAATTATTAAATATATTATACTCATCTCCCAAGTCGTCAATCCCAATTCCCAAATACCATCAATTATTTTTGGTGAATTTTCGAAAATAATAAATTAATTGGGCAGCTATTTATTTTAATATTGTCAAATATGTATTTTAAGGTGGTTCGAATAATAAATAAAAATAAATAAAATAATAAATGTCTATTTCAATTTAGTTAATTGAAAATATTAATTTGTTTCTTGAAAACTTAATACAAACAACCAATCGATGACTTGACCCCTAGCAAATTGCGGGGCCCACTCGATTTCTTTTGGACAAAATTAGAATATGCTATTAAATGTTTATAAAAATGTCTATTCATTTCATGCTATTAAATGTTTGACAAACCTTTGTTGGGGTGCCATGAACAGCTTTATTCATGCCATCCATTACCACCGCACTCGAGCACAGGATTGTTTGTTTTTCTATAACTATCTTTTTGTAACCTTTCATGTATCGCATCTTGTAGATATATTTAAATGAATTAATAAAATACAGACTCAAACCTTCAGAATTTTTTTTCTAAATAGAAAAAACAAGTTAATTTAAACGAAAGAGGCATCTAAGGTGTAGGATTTTTTAAAAACACTCTACCAAAACAGTGCTACGGTGGAGGGTGAAAGATATTTTGCTAAATAA